>CAXKVX010001591.1:0-102362 GCA_964058865.1 Eleocharis quinqueflora
TCACCGTCGTGGAGTAAATGCCCAATACCTTTGGTTATGATCACATGGTGGGGTGAAGATAAAGAAACTTCGAGAAGATCTCGAATCTCGCAAGACGATCCGCAAGACATCTACATGTATGTATATTCCAATTATATAAGTATCTCATTTACCGACAATTGCATAAATATATATTAAGTTCAAAGATCCTTACACCAAACAGCAAGAAGCCATACACTTAGCCATTGTTTTGGAATGAGTATGTCCATGATCTTAGACAAGGGCAGCAGTTGCACGTCATTGATTTTAAATAACCGCAAGTCGTCGAATTCAAAGACATTTATGGCATCGTCAAGTTTCATCACCTATTCAATTGGATTTTACGAAATTGCAATTTCAAGGATTGGAACAAAATTGAATTCTTTTTCCTATTCAAGATAGAAATAAATGCTCACTATATTGTACAATTTGAGACTCAATTCTTCAAGTAGCTGCACGACATCATCGGGAAGTAACGAAGCCCTTCGACGAAAGGTCGAGCTTGAACTCGGCCCTCCGCACATTCTTATCTCCCTCACCAAATGAATAGTGAAGTGAACCATTATATTGAAAAACGTCGACGAAAAATGCATCTATAGCTCGCAGATGGTATGCACGACGTCGATTTGCAATTTCTACAATTTCTCAACATCGATTACTTTGAAGCAAATCGAGTTCAAGAAGAAACACAACTTGGTGATGGTTTGTCTTACATGTGGTTTCAAAATTCCTCGAATTGCAATAGAAAGTAGTTGGGTCAACAAGATGTGATAATCATGTGACTTCATATCGATCAACTTCATTTCCTTAATCGACACCTTTGCTGAAATATTTGAGGAATAACTTTATGAAACCTTAAGATCCTTTAAGCACCCCAACAAACTCTCTTTCTCTTTTTTTGTTAAGTCCAACAAATTCGCTATTAAAACCTATATTTTATAACGAGGCCCAGCGTAGATTCGCTATTAAAGGGTCTCAATTGCTTTTCGGGAACATTTTATATTCCATTTTTGTTAAGGTCTGCTATTAAATGTATAAAATTAATATCGAAATTGCCACTAGCCACATTTAATAGCGGATGGTTTGTACAACAAATATAAAATGAGGAGGTATAATAGAGCTTTTCTGTAATAGTGAACATTATGGAAATAATACAGCAATATATCTTATTAATAAATTCTTCGTGCTATATAGAATTAAAATTATTTAAAAAGTTTAGCTTACGAGACCAATATGGCAATAACTAGTATAGTTGGCTAACATAACAGCTTCTTTGTAGGTGATCTTAGGTAGGGTTGTCAAACATTTAGAACGACTACGAAAATAAGTACTTTCATTTTCATCCGTTTAAATTAATGGTACAAGATTGATTCCCGTTGAACGTTTCGTTGTTGAGACAGAACGAAAATCCCTGCTGTTGATTGTTATGTCAGATTAAATGCTAGAAACATCATATACGTTAAAAAATTATGTTTGGAATGGCATTGATTTTTCTAAGTTACTGTCTTATAAATCAAAATTTGAAAATAAAAACACATACATATCAAAATACAACAAGTCACAATTCATATCAAGTGTACTACATATCAAACTAACATGAACTTCATAACAAGATGATTAACCCACAGTCTCACCACAAAAACTAACATGAACTTCATAACATAAACTTCATAACTAGATGGTTAACCCACATTGCCAGCCAACAAGTTCAACCTAGTCTCAAGTTATCTTCTTAGATACCTATCTTAGTCAATTGCTAAAAATAAAAGTTTTGAAAATAATAAAACACATACATTATCATAAAAGAATCATTGCTTGAGACTTCATCTTAAGTCACACTACTTGATCTCAAAATAAGAATTACCACCGACATTGTGACTTGTGAGTCTGTCACAAATAATATCATCATTCACTGCCACAAACATTATAATCTGGTGTCACTTCAGCACTGCCCCATAGCGAAGCACCAACTTCTCCATCATTCTCTGCAAATCAATGCAGCAAGAAAATAATGATGCTTAATTACCAACTATTCAAGTTACCAAGCACAATAAAAAAAGAAAAAAAAAAGAAAAATTAAAGAATGTTTCTAACTAGTGACCGAAGCACACAAACCAATCCTGGGCACATATGAGAGCTTCAATGCTTTCATCATTCAAAGAGTTCCTAACAGCTAACAATGTTCTACCACTAGTAGAGAATGTGGACTCAGATGCCACTGTCGATGCCAGGACATCCAGGATGTCTCGTGTTAGTCGAGACAACACTGGATATTGAGTCACCTTCAATTTTCATCAAGCTAAAATGTCAAATTCTTCATCCAAGCCAGTATCATCCAAAGCCTCAGCTACATAGTCTTCAAGCCAGTATCATCCAGTATCACTGATACTACTTGATTTCTCACAAGTTTGCCTATTGAACCAAGCATAAAACATGAGTAATTGAATTGAATTGAACTGTCATAAACATAAGTAATTGAACTACTTGATGCCATAAACAAGTAATTGAATTGAACTGAATTGAAATAGTAATTGAATTGAATTGAACAAGTAATTGAATTGAACTACTTGAGTACCTCTGACTCTGAGGCCTTGATGAACTGCCAGCTTGGCTCCGCAAGGATTTGGAGTGTGCCTCCAAGTACTCCTTGAACAAAGCATTGATGCACGCATTCAATTTTGTCATATACCACTAATAGTTATTAGGGTATATGATTTAAAAATAGTACTCAACAACTTCAAGCTTGCATCTTGGATTCATAACACAAGCAATGACTAAAAGTATATTCTCACTAAAGTAATATCTTTCCCACTTAGCAAACATTACCTTACCCATCAAAACAATAAAATGATAAGGATTGCTCTCTATTTTTTATATTTATATACACCTCACAAAATTCAGAAAGAAAATGTTCAGTGTGGGATCCAAACAATTCAATCATGTATCAAGTGCAGTATCAGTTCAAACAATTCAAGCACATATCAAGTGCACTATCAATTCAAACAATTCAAGCACGTCAAGTGCAGTATCAGCTCAAACAATTCAAGCACATATCAAGTGCAGTATCAGTTCAAACAATTCAACCACATATCAAGTGCAGTATCAGTTCAAAAAATTCAACCACATATCAAGTACATACAGTATCAAGTGCAGTATCAGTTCAAATAATTCAAGCACATATCAAGTGTAGTATCAGTTCAAGCAATTCAAGCACATATCAAGCACATGCAACATCAAGTGTAGTATCATGTGCAAGCCGATCCAGGAGCCCTGAGCAAAGAAGCTTGAAGCACCAGTAAGTAGTTCCTTGGCACACTGTTCCTGAATCGGCTTCAAGCAATCAAATACTGCACAAATCACCAATGCAATTTCAAGCAATTTACCCACCAAGTAATTTCAAGCAATTTCAACCAACTAAGCCAAATGAAATAGCAATTTCAAGTAACTACTGAAAAACTAACACGAGGTAAAATACCATACTCATCAGATAAAATATAAGGCTCAGATTCACTCAATGTTGTTACTCTATCTGGATCAGCCATTAGACAATAAAGTAACTAAAATCTGCAAGATAAATTGAGTAAAAATAGCAAGGTAAAAACCAACTAAGCAAAAAAAATACACAGTAAAAATTAGATTCAGTTTACCTTATTTCGCTTTGAAGTCCAAGATATGCTTTCCTTTTCTCTCTTTTCTAATTTTTCTTTCTTTCTTTGTCTCTACATGTTTGTCGTTTTCTTTCTCTTTTTCTTCATGTGCTATATAAATAACAAGAACTATTTGTTAGAAATGATTGCTTCGGTACCATACTGCATGATTGTGACTTGTGGCTACAGGGCCTGAACCACGATGCAATCACCATGCCTCTCTTCTCAAAAACCTAGCTATTTTTTTCAAATAAACCAAATATACTTATATACGGGTCTGATAGCAAGACAACTAGACAAATCGAGAAAAGTACAATGTATCGTCGAACAGGACTCAAGCCAAATAACAGTCACAAATCGAAAGAAATGGCAATGGTTTACAAAGAAATGACAGAGACAAAATCAAGGCAACATGGTCGATAGGGGACAGTTCGTCCAGATCTCTGTCTTGCCATCGTCATGCTTGGGTCGACAAGGCAAAGGCAAAGATAGAGGACAGATTTCCATGGATCAAGCAGTGTGCGAGAGAGAGAGACATGGAGACGAAAGGAAGAGAAGGGAAAGAGACATAATCGCGAGAGAAAGGAAGGAGAGCGGTGCAATCTAGGGTTCTTCTTTTATCTCCTCTCTGCTCGAGTTCTACAATCAAACTATAACTATTCCAAACTGGTGCAATTGCATGCAAAACAGAACAACAGATCAAAAGAAACAAAAATGGGCCTCTTACGTTTTCGTTTTGTTTATATAAATGAAACGAAAATATCTTTCGCTTTTGTTTCGTTGGGCCGAACGAAACCATTTCCTCTCCGTTTCCGTTATGTTTAGACGAAACAGAACGAAAACGTTCGAAACAGTATAATGTTGACACCCCTAGTCGTTGGAACAAAATTAATAGGAAAAAAAACTTGAATCCTTACTTTACTGAAAATATATGGGTAACAAAAAAAGGAAAGAATTACTGTATATATTAGATAACCAAACCTTTTCTACTTTTTTTGTATAATGAAATTAGAGAAATCCGTACGTAACAAATTCAAAGAAATGGACTAAACTACTGACTGTAGTTAAGATTATTAAGACTTTTCAAACCAAAATTAATGTTTAGACTATGGAAAAAGCTTGAGATATACGATAGTTAATAACTATCGCTGTTGATGTTAATGTAGGATAATGTTTCGTGTAGATATCATATTTGATATGATTATCGATACTGAAGTTATTATATACATTTAGTTGAGTTAGTATGCACATTATTTGAGTTATTATGCATGTTATTTTAGGTTATTTTTGTACTGAAAAAAATTATTATGCATGTTGACAAAATAATGTGTATAATAACTCAAATAGCATACATAACTATTTGAGTACAAAAAATAACATGCACAACTATTTCAGTACAAAAAATAGCATGCATAATAACTCAAATAACGTGCATAATAACTCAAATAACATGCATAATAATCAAATTGTATTTTTCTTGCCTTTTGTTTGTCATGAAAAGAAAAAATCGTTAATTTTTTTCCCACAAATAATGCGGCGTTACAAGTAAAAAAAAAACAAAATGTGATCACCTTGTAGAGATAAAATAATATCAATTTGAGTTTAAAACTTTTGTTCACAGAAGACTTACTCATAATTAAAAGAACCTGACGACTTTTTTCTTAACGATGATCAGCAATTTTATTTTCAAATTTATGAAACTGAAAATTATTCGATAAAGTTAATCCTGCATGGATATAATACTTTTGTTAGCATGTTTTCCTAGTAAATTTTCTATGATGTTTTCCATATCCATGCTTATATCAAATCCGAATTATTATTAATTAAATACAAATTGCACTTAATATTACTTTCGATAATTTAGAATTTCTTCAATTGCTAAAAAAACATCTCAGGAAATTAAACCCATTGACTATTTTACATTGATCTTAACCCAAATCCGAACTACCTAACCTGATCATAAACAGAAAATAGAGAACAACATTAATTTACTGGTAATTAATTAAGTTGGTGAACAAATTTGGGGCTTGTAATGTTTCAGTTAAAGGCGTAATTCAAACTGAATCTCTAAAATTATTTAATCTATGCATCACATTAATTCTCAATGGATATATGCTTTAATTTGTTTGGTTTATCTGTGCCATCAACCTACAATTAATTATGTATTTATGTGTGTGGCTCGGTGCTTGTGCTTTCAAGCATAAGCACTGGGGTTTTTTTTTTTATCAAGGGTTCAAATGCGGGAAAATATCTTCAGGTGCACTTGAGTGCACTTTTTTGTACTATAGAAGTGCGTTTTTATTTAAATCTTCGGATTAAGATCGGACGCTTGATCGTTAACGATATGATACAGAGAGATTTTTGTATTGTTAAATCAGAAGCATTGAATATAAATCAAACGATCCAGACAAAAGGTGCACCTCTCTGGTGCAAATCAATATGCACCAAAGAATTCAAATGCTTTCATTTTTTTTTGTGCCTTTACATCTTCAAAATCTTGACCACTAATCACTCCACTTTATTCTCAATTTCATTTTTTGCATCTTGATAAACATTGGCGTAGCCATGATTTTGCTTCAGTGAGGTCATGTCGGAGCATAGACGCGTCGACGTATCGAAGCAGAGGCTTGTCGACGAGTCGAACCATTAGGGTAGCCAAAATTTTGTTGTTATTGTTTTTTAACTAAAATTCACTTGAAAATAGTGTGAATTTAATGTGCAGTTTTCATTCATTTTTGTGTATTTTTTACACAATGTGAGGATTGAATTTTGTGTTAACATAAATATTTGTCAATTAATACTTCATGATTTTTGAAATTTCAGTGAGATTCTGAAACCCAAACTCTAATACATAGCTCTGCCTCCGTTGATAAGTGGTCAAAATTTGAAAGTATACGGTAGCGTAAAAAATGGAGCATTAATTTGAACTTTACTCTTTTTTACTTGATCTAGAAAAGGGATCCCTTCAACAATTTTGAGAAATGGATTTTTAAAATTTTAATTTTTAATAAGAGAATTATTAGGTTTCAAGTATCAGATTTAACATATGAAAATAAAATGGTTTCTAAAGTAGAGGCTGTTGAGTGTTGATCTTAAGAGGTGACATGTTTTGAAATTTGAACAAGAAACGAGCTAGATAAAAAAAAAATCACCACTCTTTAGAACTAATTAAGACGAGTTAAAAGAATTTAGTAATTAAGCTAAGAACTTCTAATGACCTTTTGTGAAACATGTACAAAACATTTTTATTCTCTGATGAATAATATTTACAAGAGTCATAAGTATGCATGTAAATTTGTTTTTTTTTCTTCTAGCAACGTACATCAATCATAAAATGAAAGCAAAATATTTTAGAATTTTAGAAATGGTAAAAGAATAAAAAAAATGCATTTAAACGATAAAAGATGTTGGCATTATAAAGTATCAAGTTCAAATTCGTTTATATATATCAGTAATTTAGTTTTACAAAACAGAAAATGAAGAAAATAAATGGGGTCAGTTTTATAATTTACATGGAAAAGAAGAAAATGATGCTGACAAGTGGAATTTGACCCGAGTCATGCGGAGACAGTCTCTCCTTGGATTGTGGTGGCTGGATTGTAAATTTTTTAAAAGAAATTCAAAAAGATATTCTTTTTTATTTATTTACGAATCAACATTACGTCACTGTTCATTTTTATAGTGAAATAAACAGTGTTTTCCGATTGAACTTAAACTCAAAATAATACTAACAAAGTAACATCAGAGAAAGTCAAGATCATTCACTAACACAATTCAATAACGCGATCTGATTTTTTCCGATTGAACTTAAACTCAAAATAATACTTGAAAGTTGTCGGTGCAACCCGACTTGAACCCGATCCGATCTCGTCCGACCCGACTCAAGACCCGAAAATTGTCGATGAAGCCCGACCTGAAACCCGACCCGACCCGTCACCCGAAAAAGATCGACACAACCCAACCCAAAACCCGATCCGACCTTGCCCGACCCCACCCATGACCCAAAAGTTCTCGACACATGACGATCCGAAACCCGACCCGACCTCACCCGACCCGATTCGACCCGGACCGACTCGAACCCGCCCGACCGACCCGACTTGCCACCTCTAATAATAACCAGCGAACCAGAATAAAGAAAATGAAGTCCTAGCCAAAAAAATTATACACATCACCACTTAAAAATTGTTGAGGTTTTCGTTGTTATCTTCATCAAAACTCAAAAGGTAACGAATTAGACAGAACTTCCACAGTTAAAAAATATTTAAGAATAAAGATAGATATTTACAATCTCTTGCAATTTCTCACACTGCCAGCTTAAAATGAGTCATGAACAAAATCTTTTTACTGCATTAATTAACCCCTTCACTCTACAAAGATAATTAATTAAGTCTCACATAAATTAATCATTTGTAGCAGTGAAAAATATAAAGTGCAGCTTAGATATTGTTTAGAGGCATGACACACTTGAAAGAGAGAGAAAATGTAAGAGTCTGTGAATATCATTCTTTACACATAAATATCATTTAACAATGGAAGTTTTGGCTAATTCGTTGCCAATTAGATGAAACACAACTAAAACGAAATCAACAACAGTGATGAAATATTTTTGTTGATGCTATTTGAGTACTTTTGTTCTTACAAAATTTTAATATTAATTCATATATCTTCTCATTTGTTAAAAACTAAAACTATAATAGTTGCACTTCTTTTATTTGAATGTATATGAAATTCAAAAAATAGTAATACACCTTCCATATAACAACAAGCAATCATCTTATATATATTAGTCAGTTATGAATATAAGTTGACATGTTTCAACATATAGTTTGTTTTGATGTCTTGAAACTATTTTATCTTGAGATAGAACAAAGAGTAAAGGATCTTCATACTAAAGTTTCTCTCACCAAAATAATTATATTGAAAATAAAGATCACATACTATAATGTTAGATAAAAGATAAATTTAAGAAGTTTTAAAACATACCATCTCGCGCTTTCAATATGAATGCATGACCTTCAAAATTGCCATTATATGTTAAACCTAGCAAGTTTAAAAAAAAAATCAATACATTAGTGAAGACAAATAGTTTTATATATGATATTGATTATTTGAACTAAAAGGATTTTGTATAAATGTAAAGCTATCAAAAAAATAAAAGAAATGAAATATATTGCAAGGAAAAAATTGGAACAATAACATAAAGGATGGAGTGTTTTTGAAACAAGAATTACCACTTACATAGGAATAAAATGCAAAAATATCATCAATAATAACTTCTTCTGCTATAAGATGAATTGGTGGATTTTTTTGTAGGTTTCTAACTAAAAATAGTGGTCGCTCGAGATGAATGTGAAGCACACACAAAAACTTAAGATTTTTTGGGATTCTAAGGTTTTACAAAATGGTAGAGAAACATGGCGGCGAATATATTAGGGTTATTGTTCGATTGTTTTAGAGATATGCTTGCTTTATATAGATGAGTGAAAGTAGGGCAAATAACTAAGAATTTGACGGCGGAGATATTAGGGTTTGAACATCTCTATTTACTCAAAGAATTAGACTTGGCGATAGGAATATTAGAATAGGGCTTACGAAATTTCAACATAGTTGTGTTGTTGGATATAATTTTGCATGGGCTTATTATACACTTACTCATATATGCCGGGCCGGGTCATATTGTGTTTTAATTCATTTTTCAATCGAGTTATTTAAAAAATCAACAAATCAAGATATCTTTATATGTGTGACATTTATGAAGCCGGTAATTTCGAATCATGCTCATGTGGTGAATTATTATTTTGGATTACACAGAGTTTTTATTATATTTTATGTGTGTTTGATTTAAAAAAATAAATTACATGCATAACAACTCGTTCTGAAAACTATTTAACATTTGATGTTTTTTTTTCTTTTGCATGTAAAGACAAGATAAACATTTCGAAAGTTTATTATTTTATTATAAAAGGCCAAACTTAAATTGAACAGGTGAACATATGACAAAGTAGGAATATTTCTAGGGAATTACTCCAATGCTCTCACCTAAATCTAATCTCTAACTTCCATTTTGAACCATTGATTTCACGTATTCAACGGTTGTGATTAAAAGAATAATTTGGCCAGACGGTCATAGATAGAAAAACAACCGGTCACAACTTGTCACATGACATTAGCAAGCGGTCATTTTTTCTTACTGAAGGGCAGTTTTGGTACAGAAATGTGAATCGTCAACTTCGCCCTGTCTCCTTCCCCCTCTTTCTTCACGACCTAGAAGGGAAAAAACCTAAAATCACTTTTTTCTGTCTCATTTCACTCTAAACTCTCTCTCTCTCTCCACGAGCAAACCCGAAATTATCTCTCTCCTTTCCCCTCTCCCCTCTCTGATTTATCTCCAACTTTGATTTCTTCTCATGGCGAGTTGTGCTGCTAGAGATGTCAATGCGATTGTAAAAGGAGATTTCAAAGGGCATAGTAAAATTTTGATACAATCTCTTAAAGTTTTCTTAATTTCTTGCCTTTGTTTGGTTTTGTCTTCGTAGTGTTTACATTCAATTTGTTGATTTGAGAAATCTAATGAATAAATGTATCGGAGAATCGAGGTATCTCTCAAGGGTTCTATCTATTTTGTGAATTTTCAGTACTCTCTCTTTCTATCTCTATCTCTATCTCTCACACACTCACTCAAACACACATACACACATAAACCAAGGCTTATTTGTTGGACATTAATTTGGTGTAATTCAAATAGGGTACAACCATTATGTTATCAAAACCCTAACTAGAAATTATAATTCAATTAATGGTTTTTCGTGTGACATGTTTGAAATAAAATAAATGCGGAAACATGTAGTAAACTTAAATTTCATCTCCTTAGTTGTCTCCTTTCTTCAATTCTTGAGTAAACGGGAGATGTGGTTGCACGATCGTGGAAGTCACCAACGGTCTCTTGCCGACGGATCCTTCCAAGTGATTAGGGACGCTTTCCTTTCTCTGATGAGCATGAACTCTTCAACGAAGTACCAACACTTAATGGAGGAGTGTTTGAGTAGCTATGCACAATACATGTGCCCTAACAATAATAATATTTATGTTTTAAAATTACCCCTTAACGCTTGGAGACTCGGGTCTATTTATAGGGGCGAAAGTGTATATTGGAAAGATGCAAAATAATTATCAAATATTTACAAAATATTTGAAATTATATTCTTTCCAATTATTTTTCAAATTCTAATATTTACTGCCGTAAACATTTCCACGAATTTGGTATAAAAGGTAAATTATCCAATCAGAAAGATAACAGTAAATCTAGACAGTCAAAACATGCCTTACATTAGGTCTTTTGCGGTCACAATAAATCTCATAACGATCTCAATTGACTTGGCAATTCCAGACTTGACAGGTTTCTGCCAAGTCTATTGCGGTCGCAACGGGATCCTTTGCGGTCGTAATCAATCATGCTGGAAATCAACAGATTTATTGCCAAATCTCTCCTACTGTATTACGGCTGCAAGGAACCTTATTGTGGCCGCAATAGATCTTCGTTTGTGCTGTTTTTGCTTGGGCTTTGATCCAATTTTAGTTGGGTTTAGCTCAAACAATATTTCTGACTTCACATTAACACCCCGTATATATTTAATTGATCACAATCAGTCCATTAACAATTATAATCAATTTATTTTAATTTTATATGCATTTGTGCCCAAAATCTTAGTGAAATACGTATAATGCATTGAATATTGAATTAATCACATTTATGACATTTTCACATATTATCCCTTATAATATTAATGACAGTTTGTGACATGTAGTAATCATATAACACGTAGTACAAACTTAATTTGTTGGAATTGACGTATCAATTCCAACAATCTTCCAAATGGATAAGTGTGGTATATTGGATTACATATGTCTTGGACCTGGCCAGATCACTTTAAACTTTTTGTCTTTCCTTTCGTATCTCTTAAACAATTAGGTTCACCGGTTATACCAGTAATGGACTTAAACGATAGTCACCACATTTTCTTCGTGGCTTTATCGATGTAAATCATAGTACCAAATACTTTCGAATGACATGAATTAGATTTTGGTCATATAGTTTAGAAATTACACGAGAGTGTGATTTTACGTGTCTATTTCCGAACGAGTCGCCCTTTATTTCTTCACTTTAGTGAGGTCAAAACTTTAAAGAAAGAACACAATGAGATTCAAAATATAATTTGCATATGTCATAACTTGTCACTAATTACATAGGATGGAACTTCAAAACAAAATCAAATTCCCACATTTTCCCTAATTCGTATTATTTGCATATTATTTCATTTTTTGAATAATATGTTTCCAAAAAATATGTGCCGTAAAATTCATATATACTATAAAGTTGAACGTACATTAGAAATATTCCTACTTTGTCATATGTTCACCTGTTCAATTTAAGTTTAGCCTTTTATAATAAAATAATAAACTTTCGAAGTGTTTATCTTGTCTTTACATGCAAAAGAAAAAAAAAGAATCAAATATTAAATAGTTTTCAAGAAGAGTTGTTATGCATGTAATCTATTTTTTTAAATCGAACACTATAAAATATAATAAAAAAACTCTTTGAGTAATCCAAAATAATAATTCACCACATGAACATGATCCGAACTTAGCGGCTTCTTAAATGTCACACATATAAAGATATCTTAATTTGTTGATTTTTTAAATAACTCAATTGAAAAATGATTTAAAACACAATGTGACCCGGCCCGACATATATGAGTAGATTAGTTTTGAAGTGTGTAATAAGCCCATGCACAATTATATCCAACAACACAACTGTGTTGAAATTTCGTAAGCCCTATTCTAATATTCCTACCACCAAGTCCGATTCTTTGAGTAAATAGAGATGTTCAAACCCTAATATCACCGCCGTCAAATCCTTAGATTATTTGACCTACTTTCACTCATCTATATAAAGCAAGCATGTCTCTAAAACAATCGAACAATAACCCTAATATATCCGCCGCCATATTTCTCTACCATTTTGTAAAACCTTAGAATCCCAAAAAAATCTAAAGTTTTTGTGTGTGCTTCACCTTCATCTTGAGCGACCACTATTTTTAGTTTGCAACCTACAAAAAAATTCCCCAATTCATCTTATAGCTATAGAAGTTATTATTGATGATATTTTTTTCATTTCATTCATATATAAGTGGTACTTCTTGTTTCAAAAACACTCTATCCTTTACTCTTATTGTTCCAATTTTTTTCTTGCAATATATTTCATTTCTTTTATTTTTTTTGCTAGATTTACATTTATACAAAATCCTTTCAGTTCAAATAATCAATATCATATATAAAACTATTTGTCTTCACTAATGTATTGATTTTTTTTTTAACTTGCTAGGTTCTACCTATAATGGCAATTTTGAAGGTCATGCATTCATATTGAAAGCGTGAGATGGTATGTCTTAAAACTTATTAAATTCATTTTGTAATTAACATTATAGAATGTGATTTTTATTTTCAATATAATTATTTTTGTGAGAGAAACTTTATTATGAAGATCCTTTACTCTTTGTTCTACCTTAAGATAAAATAGTTTCAAGACATCAAAACAAACTATATATTGAAATATACCAACTTATTTTTCCTCAAAAAAATGCCAACTTATATTCATAACTGACTAATATAAATAAGATGATTGCTTGTTGTTATATGGAAGGTGTATTACTATTTATTGAATTTCATATACATTCAAATAAAAGAAGTGCAACTATTATAGTTTTTGTTTTTAACAAATGAGAAGATATATGAATATTAAAATTTTGTAAGAACAAAAGTACTCAAATCACATCAACAAAAATATTTCATCATTGTTATTGATTTCGTTTTAGTTGTGTTTCATTTAACTGGCAACGAATTAGCCAAAACTTCCATTGTTAAATAATATTTATGTGTAAAGAATGATATTCACAGACTCTTACATTTTCTCACTCTTTCAAGTGTGTCATGCCTCTAAACAATATCTAAGCTGCACTTTATATTTTTCACTGCTACAAATGATTTAATTATGTGAGACTTAATTAATTATCTTTGTAGAGTGAAGAGGTTAGTGCAGTAAAAAGATTTTGTTCATGACTCATTTTAAGCTGACAGTGTGAGAAATTGCAAGAGATTGTAAATATCCATCTTTATTCTTAAATATTTTTTAACTATGAAAGTTCTGTCTAATTCGTTACCTTTTGAGTTTTGATGAAGACAACAACAAAAATCTTATTAATTTTTAAATGGTGATGTGTTTAAAAATTGTGACTAGCTAGTACTTAATTTTTTTTTTCTTTATTCTGGTTCCCTGGTTATTATAGATCCCAATTTGAAATAAAATGTTACGCAAATAATAGATGAAATTCAATATTCAGGAAGGTTAGTATTTCAATAATAAGAGGCTGGCACTTCAAAAGAAAATAAAAATAAGTTGAGGGTGAATCAGCAAATTGATAAAGTATCTTTTGGGTTGCTTTTAAAAATTATATTATATATATAATCCAGCCACCACAAACTCACAATGGCACAATCCAAGGAGAGACAATGTCTGTCTGTCTCCGCATGACTCGGGTCAAATTCCACTTGTCGGTGAATTTTTTTTCAAATTTGTGTTAAAAGCTAGTCTGAATGCAACGTTGTGAACGAACATCTGGACGCACGTTCAGACGCTACGTTCAAACGTGAATACAGATTTCAAAAGTACTTGATATTTTTTTTTTCTGCTTTGTAAACTCGGGTGACCTCTATTTCTGAACGTGTGCGTCTAGAAAATACTTCTCAACGTTGAACGCAGAAAAATAGATTCATGACTGTCAAATGCTTAAAAGTAGAATCATAAATATAATTCTTATTTTTTTAGAATCAGACAGAAAAAAATTGCTTGTCAGTTCCCTTTTCTTCTTTTCCATATAGAAGACCAATATAAAATTTCAAAACAAAATTCAAAAAAAAATGAAGACAACCAATAATAAACTATTGTTAAAATAGTAAGTTGCAAACATGCAATTGAGATCATAAACGCAAAAGGGATTATGGGACAGATCCAACGGTCCAAAAACCAGTCTGCTCACGTGGAGTTCTTTTTGTTCATCTCGCCTTTTAAAATGTTTCATAATAATATTTTCGTTTTGATGTATTTGACAAGATTATATATGTTTTTAATATACGAATTTACATTTTAATGTATGCGTTCACACTTTTATTAAAATAGCAAGCCTGCTCATGTGTAGTTTGCTCGTGTTTGTTAGTGTCATTATTCTGTCGTAGTGTCAGGATGTCATATTTAATAAGTAATTTAATAGAGAAGTTAAACAATTATAATTATAGAGATTGACGTACTTGCATTAAGTCATATTTGCAAAGTCGGGACTTGTTGGAGATAGTAGGCGGTGATGAGATCGAAACGCCGTCGAACTCATCCATACAAGATGTAAGGTGAAGGTTGGTTGAGCATTGTTCGTGTTGAAGACTACAGTGGACAATAGCTTGTTGTCGCAGATTGAAGCCATTGAGACACCGAAAGGGGCATGTGACATATTTGACGCGTCATTTTCAAAGAAGAATACAAGTCGGCTCTAACTACTAGAGAGAGAGCTCATGAACATCACCCAAGACGACATGATTGTAAGTGACTATTTTCTTCAAGTTAAGAAATTATGTAGGAAGATTGAGCAGTTGGATATCAATGACAAATCGACAAGGATAGAATGTGACAAAAACTCTAAATGAGATGCAGACATAGTACGGTGAATTCATCATGGCGATTCAAGGGTGGACTACACAACCATCCTTGTTGGAGTTGGAGAATTTGTTGGCAAGTCATGACGCTCTCGCCAAGTAGATGGCGAGAATGACGGTGAAGTCAGATGAGGAGAAGGCCGGAGAGGTTCTTCGCATTAAAATGTTTAGAACCAGAGGTTTAGATTTAGGTGGGAGTGAAAAAGAGAGAGTCAGGGATGAGATATTGGAAGAAAGAGAGGCAGTAATCCATCTCCGTCGAAGGGGGCGAGAGGTTTAGCAGAGGGATGGAAAGAGGTTTTACAAAGAATCGAGTTGGTGGAGCAAATTTGATCCCTACCATTTTTTGTTCTCTACAGCCATCTCTTGTGTTGCTCTGTGTAACGATCACGATAAAACAAAATAAGAACTTCTACTCGTTGCTAACAGAAATGTAAGTACTGTAAATTAAAAACTGTTTCATCAAATGGCTGATATTAACTCCATAATTAGAGAAAAAATCTGGATCATTGTAGGTTATTTCCTCCAATGTGCTTAATAAGAAGGAGATATAATAATAATAGCACGAAGAACTTTGAGTGTACAGTTCACCTTAATTTTGTGATTATGAGAAAATGCTCCATATAATTATTCAATACATATCTACTATAATGTGTATGATGATGTTGTAAGAATATTCATATAATATCAATCTAAAAATATTTGGAAATAGAAAATGACATGGTTGATCAGATCGTACCAGGAATCACCGCATTGTCCTCTTTGGATGAAGCACCAACCAGGGGCGGAAGTTTTGTCCTCCGAATTCGCCATAGCGCGTCGGCTGCGTTGTACGGATTGCACCGTCTAGATTAATCGTACATTGCAATCGTACATTACAGTTACTGCAATATGTATTGCGCATAGACGGAGCTTAGTGGAGGCCAAGGAGGGCAGTGGTCCCTTCTTAGTTCTGAAAATTCTGTATTTTAGTATATGTATTTTTAGTCTATTGACGTTTTATCACAGTAAATTATCCCCTTTTCAAATTATTGAACCTTCTTGTGTTCAACTCAGGTTCAATCACGGTAAAAAGTAGTCCAACATTCAGTCAGATGAACTTTTTATTGATATAAAATTATTTTAATAGCTCTAGCCGACGAGCCATATCCTCTGGCGCACTTGTTTTGCATCAGAGGAATGCATCTTTTATCTGAACCGTCTAATCTATTTTCAACGCTTCTGATTTAACAATACAAAAATCTCTCCTGCATCATATCATTAACGGTAGGGTGTTCGATTTTAATCCGATAGTTCAGATTAAAGCACAGTTCCTCTAGCCGGTCCCCGCTTTAAAGGAGCTCAAGCTTCGTCACTGGTATTGCGCGATAGCTGATCTCGATTCATGTCCTTGTGGGGCTCGTGAGTGGAGAGGGATCCTCTTGAAGTTTCAGATTGAACGACATCTAATTCGAAAATGAACCGTAGATACTTGATAGTCGATGATTAATAGGAATAACAAGAAAGAGAAAGTCGATGTTTCTTATGTGGTGAGAGCCCATTATAAAGCCTAGTTCTTGAATGGGCCGTGCTCGAACAACATAGTCAAGCAGAACGAAATCTTCTGCTCCATTTTTTTTTTTTTGAAGGGAAATCCTCGACGTAACTTTTTGTATTGAAGGGAAATCCTCGGCGAAAACTTTTGTTATGAATCGTTAGGTTAGATTGAAGATTAATAGTTCAAGTTAATAATATAATATAAAAATTCTTTCTTATTCATATAATTGACTGTGGGACGTCGATTTTTAATTTGACGGTCCAGGTTAAGTTCCGCAGAGAGTGGAGAAAAAAATACGCAGAGAATACGGTTCCACTTTTTTTGGCGGCAGATGTTGCATTTTGATCTAAACCGTCGGATCAAAGATCAACGATTTAACAAACATTTCTTCTGAATCATTTCAGTGACAGTTGAGCTTTCTTTAATCTGACAATCTAGATTAAAGTGCACCATCTGCTGCAAAATAAAAGTGGGCCATAAGATATGATTTCATAGTCAAACGATAGAATCATAGAAGAGAAAACAAATTTGTTTCGTAAAGAACGGAGCTTGATCTAAATCGTCAAATTAAAGATCAACGTTCTATCGTTGATCATATAATTTTGGAGGGTTTTGATATGATCTAATATTCTAATTCAACAAATCCAACACATCAGATGACATCAAAAGTTCTCTCTGCGGAACAAAAAACGCCGCAGGAGGTTATCGTTTCCCTTCGATTATTTTTCTCCGAACAGCAAAAAAGAGAGAGAAAAGAGGGATTCTCCCTTGATTGGAAACCAATGCGAATCGACGATTAGCAGCGTTGAGGCAAGCAACTCAATCGACTCATTTTAATTCTCCCTTCTTCTCTCCTCTCCAGTAGGTTATGGTTCAGGAATCAGGACTTTAAAAATGGATTGATAGAATATAAGAAAATCTACCAAGTATTGTCCTTCCCCTTATATAATTGAAGAGATACCACTTCTAGATTACTGTTTTCATTGTTTAAGTTTATATATACATACAAAATCAAGCTTCTATTAAAAACCTTATGGTGTCTTTTCTTTTTCTTTTTTTCTGTTTTCCCTTTTCCCTTTTTTGAAGGTAGGGATCATGGAAGAGACTTCTAGAAGTGAAGATAATGATCTATTTCCTGAGGAATGGATCAAGTACAGCCTCCGTCTTTCCTTCATATTCTGTTAAACCAATGCAATACTGTGGAACTTTTCTTGATGGGATGGGGCACCAGTGGGCTACAATTTCTCAGTATCTGCTTTATCCTTTTTTGGGTTGGACTGTTCAATTGAGGTTTGGTTGACGCTAGATCGGGTTAAATGAGGTTAAAATGGAGTCATAAATCTCACGATTTACTATAACCGTGACAGAATTTAATAACATCTAGTGGTCATTATAGAGGTAGCTTTCAGACATTTTGAGGTTTACTTGGCTTAATAGGTGCTTGTAGGAGGGTATTTAAAATTTTAGGTATATTCAATTTAGCCTACAAGACCCTATATGAGCATAGGTACACAGTAAGCATATTCTACCTTACTATACTGGCAATTCAGTACTGAAACCCTCATGGCTTTGTGGTACATATATCATACAGGACATATGTGTACATATTTAGGGTCTATGCACCTATACAGTATAATGTAAAACCAACATATTAACCTTTTCTTACAACAATCTTTGTGATTTTTTCTGTACAGAACACAGGATATGCTCAAGGCAAAGCTAATTGCAGTAGATGACTTTACCTGGAAGTTAAATTCCTGCTATTTGGATTCTGATCAAAATGAGCAGCTAAAATATGTTGGTGGCACTGATATCAGCTTCTTGAAAGAAGACCCGTCTATGGCTTGTGCCGCTCTTGTTGTTTTAGAGATTCAAACTTTAAAAGTCGTGCATGAGGAGTTTGATTTAGTGAGAATAGATGTGCCTTACATTCCTGGCTTCCTTGCTTTTAGAGAGGTGAATTTTTTTTATTTACCATAGTGAAATCTAATGGTGGCTTGTTCAAATAATTATTAAATTGCCCTATGTTCATAACTTTTATATTCACTTGGTAATTGTTACTGTTATAACATTTTATGTTCTTGCATATTGTTCTGAAATGAAAGCTTTCAACATAAGTCCCTTTACAATCAGAAGCTTTTATTTTTTGTTTACAAGTTAGGCACTACTTTTATGTACTTGGTTATGTAAACTAAATTTCAATGTTTTCTTTTAGCGTTTTTCTTTGCAATGTTTTTCCAATGTCGGAGTTATATACTCTCGTGTATTATTCTCTAGGCTCCGATTCTCTTGAGGATTTTGGAGAGAATGAAAGCTGATGGCAACCCTTTCTATCCTCAGGTAAAGCATATTTGTTATTTGCCAGAAGAAAACATAGCAGTGTGGTTTCTTATGGTATCAGTGTTTATTTCCAATATATTTTTTGTTTAACCACGATATAATCTGTCACATACTCAGTAAACTCAGTTAGGTTACTCTAGTAAATTTTAGTTGGCACAATTCATTCAGAGATGATTTAAAATGAAAGTAAAAGGTATACAAGAAGATGGAAAGAAAAATTAAGTTACCCTTTTTGGATAAATGTTTGCAGCTTTTGATGGTTGATGGAAATGGAGTACTTCATCCAAGAGGTAAGTTTTCAAATGTTAGTATTTCTTCATAGATTGTTATAAAGTGTTTCTTTACCTCAGTAAGATTAATGGTGACACTCCGACAATTGACCATGTGAGTTGAATATGCTGGCTGGATTTTGATGGTTTTTTATGAGAAATATGAAATATGGCAACAATCACAAGTGGTTGCTATATCCATTTGATTAACTGATGTATATTTTATTCTAAAATCTAACTAGGTACAAATATTCCTTTCAGGATTTGGTTTAGCTTGTCATATTGGCGTTCTTGCAAATCTTCCAACTATTGGAGTCGGCAAAAATGTCAGTCACACGTAATTTTTACTTTTCTGAGAACGTTAGAAACGGACCCTTACTTTATTTTGGTTTCCCATTTTTCCTCCTTAAAACGTTATAGACATAGGATTCTTAGCCTGCAAGATGCAATGCTAATAACTTAATTTGCTATTAGCATTTTTCAATACATATTGGAACTGAACCTGACCTACAGACAAGCTGATGGCTATACACAGTAAAGGACTGCCAAAACCTCTGAACTGTTTGATTAACCTTCATCAGGTAAAATTGTTGAATAAAGCCCCTCGTAGTTACCAAATGTCTGATTATGTCCAGTAAATAAATATTAATGCAATTAATATCAATTATCAATGAAACTCATGTTGACCTCAGTTTGATCCTGCAATCCAAAGCCAAGAGATTACCTTGAGGCAAGCCTTGATGGAACTTAAATCAGCCAGTGTACCCAGTAATATTGGTTCCCTAAGCTGACTAGTATAATGTCAGCTATGTATGGTGCATGTACTT
Organism: Eleocharis quinqueflora; assembly: GCA_964058865.1. Lineage (NCBI taxonomy): Eukaryota > Viridiplantae > Streptophyta > Magnoliopsida > Poales > Cyperaceae > Eleocharis > Eleocharis quinqueflora. Next base: position 20,399 of record CAXKVX010001591.1, read on the forward strand.
CTTTTTATTTTGTGAGATTATCAATTTACTTTTTTTTTGTTCATTTTTCCATCATTTTTATCCAATAATCTTGTCCGTATGAGGAAGTAGAAACAAAGATAGATCACTGTTGATGTAATCCTCTTCCTCTCTCTAGTTGCATCACATAGATGGACTCAGCCGTGAGGGAGTGAGGCAGAGACTAGAAGAGCCGGGAAATAGTGATGAAAATATAATACCGCTAATTGGAGAATCTGGCAAAGTTTTGGGAGCGGTGTGTGTTATTGACTGCACAAATTCTTTTCTTAGAAATATTTAGTCGTATGGAATTTGTACATATAAAATGATTATCCTACTAAGTTACCAATTGTCTTGTAAGGTTCCATGGGTTGGGTCTGAACTGCTACCATGCTTTTAACTAACTAGTGCAATTACACAAGCAACCACATCTACTCAATATTTGAGAACGAACCAGAACTTAGCAAGTCAGGTGCTACTTAAATTAAAACTTATTAGAAGTGTTAATGGATTAATTTATATTCACTGAAATTGACTAATATTCTTCCTGTGTGAAAGTAAATGACTTATCTCTTGTGACCAAACTTGTTAGGTGCTAGCTTTGATTCAGAAGAGCATATATATTTATCATTGCTTTATTTCATAATATCAGGCGATGAGAACAGGACCGGGTTCACTGAGGCCTATTTACATCTCAATTGGCCACCGTGTTTCGCTTGATACGGCCATAAATCTTGTTAAAATGTGTTCCACATTTCGTGTTCCCGAGCCTACTCGTCAGGTAGTTTACAATACACTTTTTCTTTGCACAACCAACATTTTCACAGAAATATATAATAAATAAGGATTGTTGTGTTTCTTGGAGAATACAATAAATGTTGGGTCTTATTTCTCGGGAAAGTATTCTTTGGTGTACTTTTTTGCACCAGAGGGGTGTGCTTTCATTTGGATCATTGGATTAAGATCAGACACTTGACCACCAATGATATAATGCAGGGATTTTTTGTATTGTTAAATCAGGAGCGTTGAAATTAGATCGGACGGTTCAGATGAAGAGTGCACCCCCTCTGGTGCAAAAAAATGCACCAGAGGATAAGGTTTCCTTATTCCTGATGCACTTGATTTTTATTATATTTTTATGTAAAGTATATTGTTTCTATTCTTACACAGGCTGATATAAGATCAAAGGTATTTCTTCAGAAGCATAGATGATCTCCTAATTTTGTAAATTGGTAATGTATAGGTACTTTAAGCCTACCCCAATTTGTTTGGGACTAAAAACTTTGTTGTTGTTGTTGGTAATGTATAAATACTTTTACAGATTTAAATGGTATTCTTACACTTGCGCTCACTGACACACATACCCACCGCATTGAATTTTATTTATGTTATTGTTTTTTTTTCTTTGCCTTTTCTTTGCAATTGACTCCACTCCAAACCAGAGCATGGTTGTATTTGGTAGATTTTGTTCTAATGTTTACAATTGCAATGCTATGAATGTATTTCCTGCTTGTGGAAAATTCTAAGATGGGAGGTATTTTCTCTCTGATCCCCCCCATCTTCCCCAACCATCTGTGTCGCATTAAAAGCTATTTCCATAGTCCATACCACCATTTTCACTTGTCTGATAATATAATAAACCCAAAATAGAAAAATACATTGACTTGTTAGAATGACTTATCCAAAGTGAGACTAAAACCCCATACAGTATTTGAGTCTTCACTAGGATCTTGCAATATAAATCTATTATGATTATTAAAAAAATGCCAAAAGATCATGGACAAAAGGATACTGAACAAACATAATTAGCTATCTCTGAAAAAACAAACCGCAAGTTAAGATTTTTGGGCTGGCAATCTAAAATGTATGTGTAATCTTAGCTGACAGCCAAACTTTGTATCAAGCTAGGAATAAAGCTATGATGTTTTTAGGAGCATTAAGGTCTCTCATATTCGTAACTCGAAAACATCTTTAGTTACCTTTAAACTTCTTTTTATTTATCATACTTAATAATTTTTTTTTATATAGAAGTCTTGTTGGGGTCAAATTCTCTCTTTCTAGAATTTTTTTTAAGTATGTGTTTTTCATTTGTTTTGGATTTTTAAAAGTGGATCCAAAATAGTAATAAAATAATTAATCAATAATTATACATAAAATTAGATCATTTTTTGAAGTTCAAAATAGGTACTTCAAAAACTAAAAATAGAAAAAATTGTCTTTTATAAAATTTTGATATAAAAAAATTTGTTGAACATGATAAATCAAAATTTAAAGACAATTAAAAATATTTTTGACTTAAGAACACAGAAGAGCTTGATACTCGTAGGAGCATCATAGCTTTAGAGACTCTGCTAGAGCTTTATTGGTATGTAGTTTTTGCTCGTACCAGTGAAATGGAAAACAACCTTAGCACCTTAATAAATTATAATGAACAAAACACCCAAACAAAACCGGAAATACATGATCCTTAGATTTCCAGTCCATGAAATGGGCACAATTGCCCTTATTATAGTACAGTAATATAGAATAGATTATTTTGAAGAAGAAAAAAGTAGAACAACGCAAAAACCCAATAATCACGTAAATTGGAGAAGAGAAATCCCATGCATTACTGGGTATACTTCAGAAATTGAATTTGAACCCATCACTTGGCATATTTTTGAAGCCGCTTGATGAAACCATCTAGGTGCTTCTCCTGAGATATTTTTGAAGCCGCTTGATGAAACCATCTTTGCTTGGTTGAATCTCCTCTGCATTGCGTCGAATTAACCTCCCTTCTTCTTCCGCCATGACACGACGAACAACTTTTGCCACCTCCTCTCGGTCAAAATTCCCCATTTCGGCATCTCTTGGCACTTCAACACCAACAACTCTTTCTTCCAACACCCGAGCGTTCAAGCCTTGTTCAAAGATCAATGGCAGCATGATCAATGGATGGCCGAACTGCAAGCTTTCAATTACTGAACCCGACCCGCAATGTGTCAAGAAACCACCTATTGATGCATGTGCTAAGAACCTTATTTGTGGAACCCAACCTGCTGCAACATAGCCAAATTCTTTTATTTGCTCCTGAAAACCTGCCGGCAACATGTCGCGGGCGGCACCACTCATGCTGACTGGTTTCCTGAGTGCCCAAAGGAAAGGCACCCCTGACTTCTTCAGGCCAAAAGCTAGTTCATGGAGTAGCTCAGTGCTCAGATTAGCCTCACTTCCTAGAGCAATATAAAGAACCGTTTTTGGAGGATGTGTGTTCAACCAATTGATTGCATCGAATTCAAGCTCACCGCCTTTGCTGTCTCCGGCAGAAGAAATTTCTTCAACAGGAGGCGGAAAAAGACCCAACGGCACTATGTCTTTCTCGTAAAGCTTGGCAAGGAGGGATAACCACTTGGAATCGAGCTCATAACATGCCCTAAAGCAGATAAAATCGCTTTCCATGATGGTGGACTGTATACGGCGCGCGATACTAATGCCCGATTCATTTTCCTTGGTGCCCATTACAATCCACCGAGCCTCATGGGGGCGAAATGCAAGGTTTGAAGAAACTGTATCCAATTTGGCAGCACGGTGAAATGTTCGATTGACGTCCTTGACGGGCTGGTGAATTCTGAAGGGGGCCCAAAGAAGGACTGCGAGGAAATTGGGAAGAGACAAAACATGGCACAGGGAACACAAAAGTCTTTGGCTATCCTGGGAAGCCAGTGGTGGTGTCCATCCATGATGACCCAGTCAGGCTTTGTCCTTTCATCGGAGCAAACAGATTTGAGGAAGGCCATGAAAGGCACAGCCAAGCCATCAAACGCCTTTTCAAGGTACTGCACGTGCTCTTGCGGGATGTCAGTGGTGGATTCGGCGTTCTCAGGCAAGGGTTCGACGCGGGGAAGCGCCAGGGGCACAAAGTTTATGAATGATGACAAGTGTGATGGGATGTAAGGGAGGCGCTGGATGTTTCTAGGAGTGGAGATGAAAGTGATGCGGTGGCCGCGCGACGCTAGTAACTTGGAGATCTCGAGAAATGGGTGCAGATGACCAAAGGCCAACCATGGAAATAGCACGAGGTTAAGAGAGCCGGAGTTGAAGTCGACTGCCTCCATATATGATCAATGCTTTTGCTTTGTTGCTGTTGACAATGGAGATATATAGTTAATTGATTTCTCAATGTCTTCCTTTTAAGAGAAAGAATTAACTGACTATAATATATTTCTCTCTGACGCATCACCCATGCCTATCTTAAATAAAAAAATATATATAAGGTTAACTTAAGCCACCTCACTCATGATGTAAATATAAAATATAAGATTGTAGCCAAATCACGTGATGTAAATAAAATATAAGATTGTAGGTAGCGACGTCAACATTGTAATGTTATGCTCTGTTATCTAAAAACAAAAATATTGGAAAGTGCAGTCCGAATGATGCATTATTGCATATTCTCTTTCAATTTATTTATTAGCGTAATAGCATCTATTAATAATAGGCAAGAACACTATGTCAGTATCACTTGTACTGTCTTCATACTTCACTCATCATCTATGACAGTACATTGTGCATAAATAGAGTTCATCTGTAGTCATGAAATAATAGATGAAGTGGCAAGATGAGAAAGAAGAGGAAAATACAAGAGACATCCTATATTTCTTAATCAATTAACGTTTGTAGTCTTGTTTGTAGTCTTAATCAATCTCCTTCAAGGCATATCACAGTGAATCAGTGATTAGGTTTGCACAACATATTAGCCCATTAGAAAAAATATTTACAGCACATTAGACAATTATTTTCATCCCTCTCGGTGACTTTAGGACATATTTACCATTTCCAGTAAACAGCTAGCTGGTAAAGAAATATCCAATTGTTGTAATTAATCCAATTTTTTTTTGTGAAGGTCATATAATGCCAATCTTCCTATCTAAATCTTATCTGAAAAAGTCAATTCCACAATCTCCAGTCGAGTCTGTATTTAGGATGGTAAGGGGAAGAACATGCATGGGGCATTATATAATTTTCCTTCATCCAGGCAAGCTATAATTTTCCTGCATGGGGCACTTGTATAGTCAAGAGCTCTCTCTAACAATTAAGCTTTCCTGAAGTAGTTGATGTGAAAGAAAATCGCAAGTAATTACTTATAGTTGTGTCTGATATAGATGTGTGCTGTTTTTTGGCCTGACAATTACTGATGCAAATTAATTAAAATTTAAAGGTAAGGACCGTTTCATTATGAAAACTGCACACGAATTATATGCTGGTTTAAATGCTGGTAGAGATGGCCTTCTAACTAATTAAGAAAGTATATTTATTTCTGAAATTGTAAAATACATATATTTTACCACAGTAGCAAGTTATTATCAATTACATTTTTACAGATTTTTTATTATTTTCATCTTTGTGAGTATATTCTTAACTAACAAACAAATTCAGTGTCTAGGTAAGTTTCATTGATTCTTAGTTTTGCACATACTAGTGAAATGGAGAAATAGCATCTTAGTAATGAACAGAACACCCAAATTAAATAAATGCTTGGCTACATGAACTCGGATTCTCAGTGCATGAAATGGGGCACATTTACAATTATTATTAGTCCAAAACAGTAATCAGAGGATAGGAAGTCTCCAATTAAGCACAACAAAAACCCAATAATGATGTAAATTCAAACATAGAAATTGAATTCATTACTCAGTATATATACTTGTGCTTTTGTAGCCGCTTGATAAAACCGTCTAGGTGCTTCTTTTGAGATATTTTGTCCGTGTATATAGGTTGAATCTGCTCTGCATTTCGTCTAATCGACCTCCCCTCTTCTTCCACCATGACGAGACGGATGGTTCTCGCCACCCCTTCTCGATCAAAAATCCCTGTTGCAGCATCTCTCGGCAATTCAACACCAACACCTCTTTCCTCCAACATCCTTGCAATCAATCCTTGATCGACGATCAATGGCAGCATGATCAAAGGATGCCCAAACTGCAAGCTTTCGATCACCGAACTCGGGCCGCAATGCGTCAAGAAACCACCAATTGATGCATGGGCTAAGATTCTCATTTGTGGAACCCAACCCAGTGCAACATGGCCAGATCCCTTTATTTGCTCCACATAACCTGCCGGTAGCATGTCGATGGCGGCACCACCCGTGCCGGCTGGCTTCCTCAGTGCCCAAAGAAAAGGAATTCCAGACTTCTCCAGGCCAAAAGCTAGTTCATGGAGTAGCTCAGTGCTCAGAGCAGCCTCACTTCCTAGAGCAATATAAAGAACAGATTTGGGGGCATGTAGGTTCAACCAATTTATTGCATCTAATTCAGGCTCACCACTTTTGCTTTCTCCGGCGGAATTAATGTCTTCAAAAGGAGGCGCCAAAAGTCCCACCGGCACCGTGTCTTTATTGTAAAGCTTGGCAAGGAGGGATAACCACTTGGACTCGAGCTCGTAACATGTCCTTATGCAGATGAACTCGCTTTCCATGATGGTGGATTGCACACGGTGACCGAGACTAATGCCCGATTCATTTTCCTTGGTGCCCATAACAATCAACCGAGCCTCGTGGTGGCGAAATGCAAGGTTTGAAGGAAAGGGGATCCAATTTGGTGGCACTGTGAAATGTTCGATTGTTGTCCTTGATGCGCCGGCAGATTCCGAAGGGGCTGTGAAGAAGGTCGGCGAAGAAGCTGGAATGACCGCGAAAAAAGCACAGGGAACACAAAATTCTTTGGCAATCCTTGGAAGCCAGTGGTGGTGTGCATCCATGATGATCCAATCTGGCTTTGTCCTTTCATCAGAGCAAGCCGATTTGAGAAAGGCCAAGAAAGGTGCAGCCAAGCCATCAAATGCCTTTTCAAGGTACTGCACATGCTCTTGCGGGATGTCGGTGGTGGATTCGGCATTCTCTGACAAAGGTTCGACACGGGGAAGCACCAGGGGCACAAAGGTTATGAGTGATGATAAGTGGGACGGGATGCGAGGGAGGCGCTGGATGTTTCTAGGAGTGGAGATGAAGGTGATGCGGTGGCCGCGCGAGGCTAGTAGCTTAGAGAGCTCGAGAAACGGGTGCATATGGCCAAATGCCAACCATGGAAATAGCACGAGGTTAAGAGAGTCTGATTGAGAGTCAACCTCCATGGTTAATGCTTTTGCTTGCTTGTTTCTGTTGACAATAGAGTTGAATTATCAATGTATCTCTCTTTGAGACACAAACCTAGCTCTCTAATCATATCAGAAGATCAGAATACTGGAATACGCTTACCAGATGAAGAGATTGTAACCAACTTTAATTAGTTAGGTAGTTAGGTACTGATGTTGCTGTTAGTTAGGCGCTGCTGACTGGTAACCAGATGTATAGGATTGCTTATATATATACCAGTATATACACAACTGTAATAACTAATCAATCAGAAAGATGAAATAAAAATTCATTTATAACAACTGTAACAACTATAACATGCTCATATTTTCATTTTATTTCAGTCAATAAATCAAAACCAAAAACCTTCATTCCAGAAATAAATATCTCTCTGTTCTCATATCTACTTCAATTCCTTACTGCATGCACTATTCTACTAGATATGCTATGCTCCGATACTACAATAATGTTTTCAGAAGAGAGAAAGTTGTGTTGATCTTGTATTTTGATTATTTTACAATACATTAGTCCATTTGTAGAATTTATTATCTACCACACTAAATATCTTCAACTTGTATTTTCCAATAGTATCTCCTACCTACCAATAAAAGCCAAGCCACGCCACGCCACGCCATTGTCACAAAAGCCGACATAGATACTCCATTATATTTTTTAAAGGTGTCAACACGTGTTATTTTCTGGCTGTCCCCACCGTTATAGCTTTTTTTTTTAACCAGTTTTTAAAAAGAATGCAACACGGAGATTTTTGCTAAGGTCACTCATTCTAGTACTATTTCTGTTCAAGCACGTTTAATTGCAAAGTTCTAATGAAATTCGATGTTTTAGTGCTGATATGATCGCATTCACCATTATAGTTGCATCACAGTAATAACTTTAAATAGATTGAAAACTATTAGGAACTCGAAGTTCAATTTGTTCATTTCTATGATAACTTTAATCCTTGAGGAAGTTTAAAATTTGGGGATATTATGAGGAGCATGTAGGGATGACAACAGCGGATTTTGAATTTTCTTTAGAAAGTTTAAGATTTATAATTTTTCGGAAATTCAAAAAAATGATATATAATTTTTACAAAAATATTTATTTATATGATAAATTTTAAAATTTTCAGAGAAATTCAATTTATTCCCTGACATGATGGATTCACATCACCTACTTTTCTTAAAAGAAAAGTAGGACTCTATTATTCAAATTTCATCCGTTGAAATTCAAGTAACGAATGAGATTTTTTACAGTCAATCTCATCAGTCAAATCTGTAAGTGATTTGATCCTTCTAATTTTAATTGAACGGTTCAGATCATAATAATAAAACCCTCCTTTTTGCTCAAAATAATAGCAGATTCGGACCCGACATGACGTGGCCTCGCCACTGAATCTCCCCACCCATCAAACTTTGATGGGAAGGGGACCCTGACTTGTTCGGCTTGCCTATTTAATATTTTGTTTTTAAATATTTCTTTTATGAAATTAGAGTATTATATATGTAATGTAATATATATATATAGAACAAGAAAGTTATGTAATATAACCTCCTAGTTGTCATCACTCGATCAATTTATTTTGCTTAGGGACTTTAGCAAACAATCTAGTCTGTTTCACTCTGAGAACTCATACCTGTCAAAGGAAATTCTTCGGAAATAATTTCTCCAGAGATTTTATTTTGACTAAATTAAGATCAACCGTTCTAATTAATAATATAAAAAAAATTCTGAATCATATTATAAATGATCGAATGATGATCATTAATCTGACGGTACAGATGGAGTTCTCCTCTCTGGAAAAAATCCGTCTAGACTCCGTCGTGTCCTGTCTCCCGGCCACTGAACAGCGACAGGCCGAAGATACGGCATGTAAAATTTGGACAAGAGCCGGCGGTGAGCAGTTGTGAGGTTTCAAGAACTAGCCGTTGATCTAGTAATCAAGAAAATGTACTATGTCGTCGTGAATATTTATATTTGAGTGAGCTTGACCTTATTTTATCTCAAAAGCCGAAAGCAAAAAAAAAAGAAAAACAGAATAAAGGGCTTGGGAATTAAAGCATTTAACTAAATTTTAATTTACCAAGTAATCAAAGCCCAGCCCAACAGAATAGCCCAACTAATGTGACCCAATATGAGATTAACTTGTAGTTGTAGTTCATGCTACTGGGCTTCAACTTGAAACACTAAGATGGTTTAAGTTTCTTATTTTATTATCTTATCAAAAATTGAAATAGACCGGGATAATGTACAAATGTACAAACATATTCTAGTTTCAATTTTGGTAATATTATTTAATTCTGTTAATTTAAGGATTGAGTTTGGAGTTAGCATTTCACAGAATCTTTTTCATTTTTTATTTTTCAAAATGTAAGTTGCCATATGCTTGAATTATAAAGTTTTCAAGAAAATTGTGCGACCTATTATTATTAAAATTCTAATTCCATCTTTAAATAAGTATCTTCTTTTCTTCCCATATACCGGTTACGATTCTCGTACCGGTTCACCTTTGAATGGCAATTCAGGTTCTCGGCGTTGCGCAAGCCATAAGAGAGAACACAAAGGCGGCGGTGGATACAGTCTGGTAGAGCACCGAGGAGGAAACCGACAATATCAAAGAGAATATTAAGAATTCCGGAAAGACACCGACAAGAGACGGCATCGAGGCGGCCGCAGAAAGCGGGATTGACAGCCAAAGCTGCCGGCTTAGCCCGGTTAGTGGTGCATGAATGGTGCATGTCATGTGGTGTTTGTTTGCTTTGTTATAATTCAAGATGTAGGTTTAAGGTTTCTATATATGTTAAGGCATAATTAGAGTTCTTGGTGTTTTGTTATGGTTTGAATAATAAATTGACAAACTGTGCGGCGCATAGGTACACAAATTTATAGCTAAAAAATGGTACCTGTGTAGTGGGGACCACTGTTAAAGGGTTAACTAGCTATGGTTATGACTTATGAGTTGTGGAATCAGATTTGGTGCTGCGCGTGATGGTGTAGCACAGTATTTGAATCGTCTGATTTTCACTGAATGCATTAAGATTCGTGTCAAAGAATAAAGACTTTCTGATTTTCATCGCTGACAGTCGATCGCAAAATTAGCGATCGATTCGAACCGTCCATCTGCTGCAGCGCGCTACTGCGCTACAGCAGATTTGGATCCTATGAGTCGTTGCTTGTCTAGTGAAGTTATTGCGTTTTTAATAAATTGTCATAGGAAAAATAAATATTTGTTAGATTGGCATAATGTGTACCATAAATGTTTCCCAAAAAGATGCACAACAGAATATGTTGTGTACTGTGGTCACATGGTTAATTTATTTGGATAGTTGTACCGAGGAGATTTTATTTCAAAAAAAAGAACTTTAATTAAAACGTGCTTATTGAAAATAAAATGTCATAGGTGATGACCACAAGAAATCACAATTTTATACATACAAATTTAATCAATAATCATTAGGGACCCAATTTAAAGGATTTAATTGCTAGATCCCAATTAAATCTGGATCTTTTCTTGGTTTGAATCCGAAACTCAAGCGTCTGCTAAAAATCTTATTTTCAATTTTAAAATATTATTTGAGTTGTTTAAAAAAATATGCCAAAAAATAAATTTTAATTATTTTTCTTCAAAAAATAAATTATAATTATTCATATAAATTAATTTAATTAAAGTTATGTTTTTTATGTATATATTTAATTATAAAATAATAACAATCACTAATATAGTGCACGTATTTCGTAATTTTGGATGTTTTATAGAATTATTTAATATGTAATTTTCAAAAGTTTATTGGATGTGAATATGCATGCAAATTTTGTAAAATTTTAATCGACTTACATATGAACTATGCTGAAATTCAGTTCAATTAATCTTATATGTTGACACTCGTAATAATTCCTCGAAATTAAATCGACTTACATGATTTAATCGGGTCCCAACAATAATCGATTCGCTCTTTCGTTATGTATCGAAATGTTTTCATGAAAATGGCATATTATAATGTCAAAGGATTATTAACTATCGTTCATATTTTTTTATTAAAATATTTCACCACAGAATTAATATTGTTATTATATTTCAAAACCATGAAGGATTCTCTTTTACTTAACAAACAAAAGATCAATATTGTTATAGACGAAACTTCAACGAAATTCTCACAATGAATATTATTTTGCATGATGTCATGCATTACTGAAAAAAGAAAAGAGTTCAGAAAAAAAAATCTCTATATATATTGTCATGATGAGACTTGTGCCATCCAAGGATCGAATGAGATTTCAACTTTATATCATCTATAAATCTATAAATAATTAAATTACTGGTTAAAACGATCCTTTTAAAAAATAATTAAGTGCCACTATTGCAATTTCATTCCACCTTTGCCGAGGAATGAGACCGAAGTAATTGGTTATTTTTTCATCTAATGAAATTTGTCCACAATTTTTGGTTGAGGCTAAAGTTAAGGAGGCATAATTTGTTTACATGTCACCACAAATTATACTTGTTTGATTGAGTCTATTGCAGAATTAAAAAGAATAGTGCTTTCTTAGCATTTAATTTTATTATTATTATTAGGCAAATATTTGAATACTTCAAATTATGAGTACACTGGATACTCCACTCAATTTGGATCGTTTAATTCATTGAGACTGATGAAAAGTGATTCACTCTAACTTTTGGTGCATTTCTCCAGAAATCACTTTTAACCAATCTCGATGAATTAAGAGGTATAGATGGATCGTAGTATTCAGTGTACCTATCTTTTGGAGTACCTAAGTTTTTGCTTTATTATTATTATTATTATTATTATTATTATTATTATTATTATTATTATTATTATTATCAATCATAAAAATTAATAGTGATCTTAACCACTTAGATATATTAAAAAGAGTTAATATATCATCCCCCGCTTCATGTCCCCCTCTTGCGTCCCCCGCTACCCGACAAACAGTTACGTGATACAGTATAAAGACTTGTAACATTTAATATAAAGACTTCCATATTAAAATGGAGACTGTCAAATAAAGTATTATGTGTACATTCCCTGAGAAATGAAGACTGCCAAAAGTATAAAGATTTCGAATGTTAATTATAAAGACTTCCATGATACAGTATTCATTACAGTAAATACTTCATGTCTTGAGAAATGAAAACTTGACAGTCAATATTTATTATAATGAATCCAGTCCAATAGTATAAAGACTACTACATTTGTCGTATATGGGGGGCGTGTAAGGAGAGACAGTTAGTCGCTTCCTTATTAAAAAATATAAAACATAATATTTATATTAAATATATTAAATAATCATAAATATAGTGGTTATAATATTAATACTATTATTTAATTGTTATTATTACTATTATTATTATTAGTATTATTATTTAACTATTAGTATTATTATTAATATTATTAACAATCGTAAAAACTAATATGATCTAAATTAATTAATTATTAAAAAATCAAAATCAAAATATTTATATTAAAATATATTATAAATTATAAAAAATGACAATAGTATTATTATTTAATATTATAATTAACATTAACATTATCATCTTAAAAATTAATTGAGATCTTAATCACAAAATTATATTACAAATAAAAAATATTTAGATTAAAAATATATTAAATATTAGGAAATAATGATAAATATATATAAAAATGATAATAATTATAATTGTAAACTAATAGTAATCTTAATCAGAATTTTATTAAAAATGTTATGAATATTGATATTAAAATAATATTAAACTATAATAAATAATTATAATATTAAAGATATTTTAAATTTTATCTTAATTCCAATAATCTTTATATTGATTAAATAATAAATAAATACATTGATACATATTTACATTTAATATATTTAATCAAAATAGTAAATATAATGATATGTATAATTATAAGAACAACATGCAATAATAATTATTATAATTATTATATTATTATTAAACAATAACATAATAATATAATAATTTGAATTGCAGGTCTAATGAAGGCATAATTTGAAGGAATAACTTATTCCACATATTTAGACTTCTTAAATTATGGAGGCACAACTTTCTCTTATATCTACTTATGACTTTCTTGTTTATCTATGCAGACTTCCTAAATGAGAAAAGGAGGAAAATTTCTTCATGTACAATCAAACATGGAGTGCACAACAAAAACGATATAGTTATTAAGCAACTGAAAACTCAAAAACCTCGATCGTTGATGAATTTGTGTGATGCTTAATTTTATGGGCGAATTCAGGATTCTCGCCAGAGAGTGTAAGATTTACGATTTTTTCAGGGATTCGAGATGATGCATATTCTTAAAAAATCATATTATAAACATATTTCTTAAAAAAGTTAAAATACATTGTCATTTTGAAAAAAAAAATCAAATACACGATCATTTTTAAAAAAATATATATTTCCAAGTGGATGCAACTGACCTCGAAAATATAATAATAATTATTTTAGGAGACATGATTTCTTAAGAAATATATATTTTTAAGGAGACATAGAATTAACTTTTATAGCATGCAATTGATTACAAACGTACTTCAGTGTTCTAGTTTTGTTATTATACATGCGACTTGCATGCGGGGTACATCATTTATATCTTTTTAAGCAAATTAGAAGTGTATTAAAGTACTCGCTTTGCTGTTTCATATGTAAAAATCTAAAAATGTTGCAGTTGCGATACGATACGATCATACGATACAATACAGATTCAAATCTGCTACAGCGCAGCATAAATCAGAAGGTCATAATTTACTGCGTTGTAAGCAAAAAATGGCTCAGATTTGATTCAGGAGGTCTACATTTTTAAAGTTTTGTTTGCACGAATCTCAAAGCGATTTAAAAGTCCAGATCAGTTGCGCTGGACGTGTAGCACTGCAGTTGATTTAGATTCATCGGAGTATTGATACTGAAGTTGGGTCTAATTATTACATGTTACAGCATTAAAAATCTGTTTTTTTTTTGGTAAAATATAGTTTTATATAGATCAAAATTTTTCATTACAAATGTTATTAAAATCAATTATAGCGTGCAACTCAAGTAAATTTTGATCCATAACAGAATGTCTCTATAAAATAGAAATTTTTTGTTGTGAATCAAAATTAAATTGAATGGACTATTATTAACGGAATTAATGGTTGTAATTGATTCTAATAATATTTTTTATGAAAATTTCGCTAAAATAACTGCTCTAAAAAATTAGGGTAAGCCATTAGTTTCTTTCTTTTGTGACATGTTACATTTTAAAATTTTTTTGGAGCAATTATCTGCTAAAAACAGCACATAAATCAATTATAATGACTTCCTAAAACTTAATTTATTATGTAATGCTTGTAACTACGATCAGAACTTTTTTTTTTATAAAATTGTTCGTAATAAGATATTTTTACGATACTTACAATTATCGATAAAAAAATTAATCAATAAAATTCCATGAAGTTTGCTGTCAATTATAATATTCATTGAATAAACTATATACTTTTTATACAATAAAATGCATCATATAAAATAAGAAAAAGAACATAATCAAATAGCAAAGAATTCATATATTTCAAATACTAATCAAGTTTCTATATTTAATCATCTAGAACCATAAATCATATAACAATTTACGTCTTTACATAGAATATAAACATCTCACCATATTATGTTCATGTCATGTTTAAATTGCATATTTAATCGTAAATTAAGTGTTGGAAGGGTGATTATTCCATAGTTCCAATGATTATTGTCAAACTATAAAATTTGAGAGTTACTTGTCAAAGAATATTGAGGGTTCTCTCGATACGATTTTCATTTTTCTCTCTCTTTTTTAAAATTATTTTACCCAAGCCCGAGAGAATTTTATTTTTGTTCGATTCTAAAAAAAATAAGAATTACAACCATGACTCTGTTTTCAAATATTTGACAGTCATGATCTTATTTTCTATGTTCAGCGTTCAGACTAAACGCATGCGTTAACGCGGAAAAATAATTAAGTATGATGCAACTTTTCAAATATGCGTTCCCGTCTGAACGCTGCATCTGGACGCTGCGTTCAAGCAACGTTGTGAACGAAACGTCTAGACGCACGTTCAGACGCTACATTCAAACGTGAACGCAGATTTCAAAAGTACTTGATATTTTTTTTTGCTTCATAATCTCGAATAACATCTATTTCTGAACGCTTGCGTCTAAAAAATACTTCTGAGTGTTAAACGCAGAAAAGTAGACCCATAACAATCAAATATTTATAAGTAGAATCAAGAATGTAATTCTTATTTTTTAAACTCAAGACAGAAAAAAAAAATTTGGGACAACTTGCTTTTCTTATTTTCTTTCGAGAAAAAAGGAATTGAATGCACGTATTTGCTTGTAGCCGATGCGCATGCAAATAATATAATTCCACGTGCCTACAATAATGCTTTCGATTGGTGGATAATAATATTATTTTATCGTTAAATAATAAAAGAATAAAAGCATCTCAGAGATATGTTAAACAAATAGCAAGAGAAATGATCGCCTCTTTGCATGGCTGTGCTTCTAAAGTTTGCTTTTTCATAGACCCACTAAGATTTGGCAAAATATTTTCCTGTCAAATCTTACTATTTAAAATAGTATGTGTTGTTATAATAATATTGTTAATGTATACCTGTCAAATATTTTCTGTTCAAATATATTAATCCATTATTTAATTCAATACGTAAATATGTGTATAATTTTATCCATTATTAATTCATATTCAAATTTGGATACTACAAAATATTGATATACTGAGAGTATTCTAGTCTATTTAGAACGTTTAATTAATCGAGATTGATGAAAAGTGATTCATTGAAAAAATGCAACAAAGATTAAAATGAATTGTATGTTATCAATATCGATAAATTCAATGATCAAATGACTATAATATTCGATGTACTCATCTTTTAAAATATCCACCTCTTTGCCACATAAATTTAATATAAGTAACTATTCACGTATACTAGGATTTCACCTGAAATTATGCTTTCAAATTGAGATTCAAATCTGCTACTGCGTAGTACCGTCCAACGCAATAGAAGACGGTCCAAATTGACCGTCTATTTTGAATCGATCGACTGGTGATGAAAATTAGAAAGAGTCTTTCAACTTTAACATAAATTTTAAAACAAATAAAAAAAAATCAAATGACTATGATTCTGCACTTGACAATGCTGCACACAGTACAAGATTCGGATTCTTCAAATTAAGGTGTGTTTTCTTGTTTACCATAAAGTACTTGATGTAGTTGATGTTTTCAGTACTTGATGTGATCCTCTCTCTGTTTGAGTTATAAAAAGTTTTGTACTTTCTATATATCCATATTCAAAGTTCCTGTATAACCCTAAAAGTAATAAAAATAGAAAGAAAGAAGAAAACTTGTTCCTGTTTGAACTTATAACAGAGAGATTATTTCCTTTTTTTATGGTAATTTTTTTGAAATGGCACTCTAAAACTTGAATATTGTTAAAATGTCACTCGGAAATCAATATTTGTGTAAATGCCATTAAAACTCAATAACTATTTTAATTATGTCATTATACTCTTTTAACCTCAATTAAATATTCTCAATCTTTCTAAATGATCAAAATAACCCTGCCTCTATTCAACAGACCTATTGAACATACCCAAAACCAAACCATTCGAATCGATCGAATCTGACACTCGTCGGCGAAAGGGTTAGAGGATTGGATCGCATGTAAGAGGAGATACATGGGAAATGGAATGCATGGCCACACTCTGCCGTGAAAACCACCATGTTCCCACTAGACCTACTCTTCACACTCGGATCACACACACCACATCTTCCCTGAAAGACAAGAGATGGGTAATTTAATATCAACAAAAAATGTCTACAAGATCTATGTATTATTTTCACAAAACCATTTTTTTCACATTGATATGTTTACATCTACGACAAGAAAATCTAATATCCCAAAAGTTTAATAATTAGAATATTAGATAGATCTCTCTAACACTATAAAGCTAAAAAAACAGAGGAAAAGGCAACAGAGAAAAATCAGAAAGGAGCAGATTCTCACAAGAACTTAAAACACTAAAATTGGAAAGGAAGACACTAGAGAAGAAATGAAAACAAAAGGTACTTTGGAGAGAAGAGAGGCCTTGAAGAGGCAAACTTGTTTCCTGCCTTCTCCTCCTCCGCCTCACATTTCGTGCCTTCTCCTGTTTGAATCGATTCGAAGACGATGAACCCAAAATAATCTTTTTCCCACATTTTCAATCGATATGTTTGATGATTTCCGAGTTTGGATTTGGGTCTGTTCAGTTCAATAGGTCTGTTGAATAGAGGCAGGGTTATTTTGGTCATTTAGAAAGATCGAGAATATTTAATTGAGGTTAAAAGAGTATAATGACATAATTAAAATAATTATTGAGTTTTAATGGCATTTACATAAATATTGATTTTCGAGTGTCATTTTGACAATATCGAAGTTTTAGAATTGCATTTCAAAAAATTTCCTTTTTTTATTCCATGAATTGATTGAATTGAATGACAGTCTTTTTTTTTCTTTTAATGGCCCCAGTATATGTGACAAAACTTTAGTCAATGCGCTTTAATTGGTTGGAAATGAACTCTTGTTCTTTGCTGGCAAGATTCAGAAAATCTCGTAGAAAAGTATATTTCTCGGTACTTGAAGCTACTATTTGTTATTAAATTTCAGATCGACAATCTAGATGTTGAGGCCTCGTTAAATTGTAACCATTCATGTTTCTTTCCATCAATCCTTCTCTTTTTTGTCAATTTGTCAATGTTGGATCTAGAACCTATATATATACTACGCACATTAATCCAACTAATGCTTCATTTCGCATTGTAGTAAAAGAAAATGTTCTATTTAAACAAAATTTTGAAAATAAATGAATAAGAAAGAGACTTAGGGTTTGTTCGGTCGTAATTCATGCGTAGTGTATTGCTAAAATTCGGGCGGATCGATCCATTCGTGATTCGATCCGTGTCAAATTCGTGTTCGATTCGATCCGTGGAAATCGGATCCATGGATCTAGGGCGGGTCGGATAGGTCGAAATGTTGGAGACCCGTCCGAACTCGTGATCCGTCCGAAATCGTGTCCAATTCGTGTCCGACCCGTGCTCTACCCGATCGGTGCCTGACCCGACCTGTGGATCCACCCCAGACTTGTGGACCCATGACAGACTCGTAATGGGTCCATGTCACTTTATGTAACATTTTGTCACATCAAATTCAAAAAAATAAAAAAATTCGAAAATAAATAAATAAATAATGTGCAGAAAAAATAAATTAAAAATTTCAAAAAATTTACTTTATAAATTTTTTCGGATTTTTTGAAGTTGTATCATTTCTCTAAATTTTTCAATTCAATTCAAAAAAACCCACCAGACCCATACCCGACCCGCCCCGACCTGTGCCCAACGCGCCTGGATCCGACTCGCCCGGTTTTATCACGGGTCGGGTTGACCCTTTCCAGTTCGAATATGTGATTACTCGACCCGTGATACCCGTGGACCCGTTGTACCCGTGGATTCGTGGATCCGCCCGGGTCGAATCCATAGGTACTCAACCCGCCCCGTTTGGAGAACACTACACACGCGTGGGAAGTAATTTTTTTGGAGGTAAAAGAAATGAATGAAATTTCTTGAAAGTTTGTGGAAAAGAGTAATTGAGAATAAGTAATTGTTATGATTTGGAGTAATAGTAATTCAGAATAATAATTAAATTTCATTATATTTTCAACATTTTTATGAGACATCAAAAATGTCAAAATAAGTAATTGTTAAGTGACCCATATAAATTTTTTTTATTCATTGTTCGTAGACTTACAACACACAACACACAACCACAGATAAATAAATAAAATAGACCTAAAAAACTCCTCTAAAAGTAGTCTCTAGCGGAGCTTGAACTCAGACCTCTTCCGTAGAAGCATTGTGACTCACAGCTACACTAGATAATGCTTGACAATAAATAAATATTTTATTGTTCGTAAGCTTACAACACACGACACACACAGCCACAAATAAATAA
Source organism: Eleocharis quinqueflora (assembly GCA_964058865.1). Lineage (NCBI taxonomy): Eukaryota > Viridiplantae > Streptophyta > Magnoliopsida > Poales > Cyperaceae > Eleocharis > Eleocharis quinqueflora. Next base: position 39,540 of record CAXKVX010001591.1, read on the forward strand.
AAAATAAACCTGAAAAACTCCTCTGAAAGTAGTCTCTAGCGGAGCTTGAACTCAGACCTCTTCCGTACAAGCATTGTGCCTCACAAATACACTAAATAATGCTTGAAAATAAAAAAATATTTTATTGTCCATAAGCTTACAACACACAACACACACAGCCACAAATAAATAAAAAATAAACTTGAAAAACTCTTCTAAAAGTAGTCTCTAGCGGAGTTTGAACTCAGACCACTTCCGTAGAAGCATTGTGACTCACAACTACACTAAATAATGCTTGAAAATAAATAAATATTTTATTATCCGTAAGCTTACAACACACAAAACACAAGCCACAAATAAATAAATAAATAAACCTTAAAAACTCCTCTAAAAATAGTCTATAGCGGAACTTAAACTCAGACCTTTTTCGTAGAAGCATTGCCTCATAACTACACTAAGATAATGCTTGAAAATCCATGGAAAATTATTTAAATCTCATACATACGATAAATATGTTTTTAAAAGTTTTGTACGTAATGGAATAATAGGTTATTATAAAAAAAAATGGAGTTGGTGCCTCGCTAGGTTGTCCGGATACTCCAAATCATGCCGCACCGCGTATCGGATACGTATCCGACGCGAATTCGTGTGCGATACGCACCGGATACTCTACGTGGCGTATCGTATTATTTTAATATTGGGATACGGCAGGATACGACTGGGATACGACATGATACGGTTGGGATACGGCAAGATATGACTGGGATACGGCACAGGATACTGCTAGGATATTTTCAGTACGCAACGGTCAGTATTTTGGTCATAAGTTTTTCATCCGAACTCCGATTAAGCTGATTCAAAGTGCGTTGGAAAGCTAAGAAAGAGCTTTATAATCTTGGCTTATCATCTAGGATATTCTATCTCTTGATTTCTACAGTAAAATATACTAAATTATAGCAGTATCTTGAATTCTTACATAACAAACTTAATTTAATCTTAATTACTTCTAAAACCTACATAGCAATATATATTATTATTTTAGAACAAAATACTGGATAACATGCATCTATAGTGGTAGTTGAATGTTAAACAAAATCAAACATTTTAATATATAATGTGATTTTTTTATTATTCTATATATACTTTCGTATCCTAGTTTTTTTTAAAATGACGTATTCCCGCACCCGCATCGTATCAAATACGATACTCGCACCCACACCCGTGCAACATAGGTGCCTCGTGAAGAATGATATATTTATATTTATCTACGGCCTCAGCTAAACCTTCCATCTATTGAAGCAAATGAGATCCAAGAAACCCAACTCTGTTTCTCTCTATAAATAATAAACCCCCATCTTTTGTGTTGGTTTATGTTTTTTGGTGTAGCCTCGTCAGATTGAGGTACTAATTTAATGCAAGTTGTCTCTCTAGTCTCTCTAGATGCTCACGTTCAAGTCTTTCCAAACATGCGGTCCAATCAGAACTGCAAATTACACTACTAGGCTACTAGCAACACTTTATTTATATACTATTTATTTATTTATTTATTAATGATTTCGGATTCAATCAATGATGCATTGAAACTTGAAAGTTAGAAACAACAGTAGAACTAGAGAACCCATAGTACAATTTGGATTAGCCTCTATTTTAAAGAAGAGTATAGTATTATTTTAAGGAGTTGTACTATTAAGCTTTGTAAAGTGCGGCAAAATACGTTAATTGTGATTGTGAAATTATTGGATTTTGATCATCATATTAGCACAAATCACAAAGCGAGATTCAATGATCCACAATCACAAAACGCGCGTTTTGCCGCGCTTTGCAAAACATAGTAGCACAATTCTATTTTACCTTGTATTTATTGATATTTGAGATTCTAATGGTGTATTTCAACATGCATGTGTAGCAATTATTTGACATTTGTATTTTTAGGTCTCTATTGATGTAAAAATAAAATATTGACTTGTGGGTCACAATCAACGATTTATAGCAATTTTCATATTAATTTTAAAATGCTTTCGTTCTTGTCATTTTAACTTTAATGACATTGAAAAAAACAGTAATTAATTTTAAGAACTGAAAAATAGAGACTTTTTATAATTATAGTAATGAAGATGCTAGTGCTATTTACATAGAAAATATACAAATTAATGTGTCATATTTTTGTAAACAACTTGCTAATATACCAAAATTATTAAAGTATTAATAATTTTGCACATTCCTATCATTTAAATTGCAAATGTCACATCACTATTTACAAGTGGGATGGAGATGCTCATAGTGGAGTAGTAGTTCAGATTATTTCTACATTTCTATTCAATCTAAATTCCAAGGTCTTTATTTCTCTCATAAAAGAAAAGGTTATAATGCAGGAGATTTTTCATTTTGTTCCTACAAATTAAACAGATATTGTTCAGTCAGTTTTAACATCTAAAATTGTACAAACATAAATTAATAAATTAAATATTGAATAAAATTATTCAGAGTTACATTATCTAATCCAATACGAACCTGTCTTCGGATAAAGGAATTATTAGATGAGATCACAATTTTAAGTTGTGTCAAAATTCAATTCTCTTTCCGTTGGTGCTTCTCTGACAGAGATTGATAAATAAAATCTAGTTATGTAATCTCTTTTGACAATGGTAGAAAATATTATAGTTTTATATGTTATAAAATAAAATTTGTGAGATAATTAAAAATTATCATACGAATTTTTCTTTTCTTTTTTGGCCTTCCTCTCGAACTTCTCTGTGCGAAAGAAGAAAAGAGGGAAAGACAGAGCCGTCGTCAAATATGAAATTCTAGACGAGGAGGTCGCGCTGTCGGCCTTCCCCGCCTCCCCTCTCCCTCTCACCTCATCTCATCTCATCTCACTCTTCTTCATTTTCTTCCAACGGAGAACGTGCGAGAAGACCGTGGGTTCAGATCTCGTTCTTGAAAATCGAGCTTGTGCAAGAAGACAGGCGTCTGCGGCGTAAGGTTTTCATCGTGGGTTCAGTGCGGGTGCTAACCGTTTCGTCGGGGGTGGTTCAGATCTGACAACAACCAAACGAGCTCGCCGTTCAAGGAGGCAGCCGCCTTCCATTTCGCCGTCTAGGTCCAGAATTGAGTGTGGTCGTCGTGGATTCATTTGCCAGCCAACCTCGTCGGTTGGGGAAGCGGGTGGTTCAGATCTGATCATGGAGATAGATCTCATCGGCTCGGTAAATGGACAGTCCAAACGAACACGTCGTTCATACAAGGAGGATTGTCCAGATCTGACCGATTACTAGAGTTACTAGCACTGAAACTTTCATCCGGCCATCGTTGTGGAACTAGTGGTTAGGGTTCTTGATTTGTCTATGAGTAAATCATTTCTTCATCTCTCTTATGTATTTCCTCTTGACATATTAAGGTTGTCTTGACGAACCATTTACATTAGTGCTTTTTTCGTGGGATTTAGAATTTACCTATAGGTTTTGCATCGGTGTCATCTTCGTCTTTTCCTCCGCATAAAGATTCGAAGCCTTCCTTTGTAGCTGAGTATGTAGCTGGATGAAAGATTGGATCATGTGATCTAGGGTTTTTGCTTCGATTTGTTGCAATAGGGATTATAGCGGGGTTTTTTGCTACAAATATGTGGCGGGTAAAGAGATGAGCTACGTACGGGTGAAATGATATGACAGATCATGAAGTTGTTTCTTGAACATTGAGTATGTTCATGATCGGCGGATAGAAGGGTACGACGTTTCAGGTGATACAAGTCTATGGAGAATTGGCGAGTTGAGGTGATCAAGACGGCGCATTGCGACATTGTCTTTTTACCAATTTAGCTTTGTGTGTTTCTAACTCATTTATTATATTTTTCTTTTTTTTTCTCATTTTATGTACTTTTTTATTAGTTAATAAAAAAATATCATAGTGAAGCCTACTCTTCAAAAAAAATTATCATACGAACACATGATCGATATGGAATTTGTTATGGAAATTCAATGGTGTCCCCTGCATACTAACAGATTTTGTACATATATAGCTCTGTTCTCTGACAAGCAAACGTTTCAGAAAATTAATCTCATTTATTAATTAATAAAAAAAAGGCTATTAACTTTGGGTCTTCAATGACTTTAGTCAATTTATAATATCAATCATCCCAGAAGAAGAGTTGACGAAAGAAGAAGGCACTTTCATACTATGTTATCCTGATTCTTCCAATATTCAAAAAAATCGGTATCGAGTGCGTGTCGGATGCGCCACGTGAGTACGTGACGCACTTTATTATTTTAATAGATTTGACTGGTTGAGTGCGGTCTTAGGTGCGGCTGAGTGATGTCTCGGATGCGGCTGGGTGCTTCTGAGGTGCGGCTAGGTGTTTATTTATTTGTTTGTTTTTATTTTTGAAATATATTTGTTTATAATATTATTTATTTTTTATTTTAAATTTATTATATATCGCCGCACCCGCACCGTATCAGATACGATACTCGCACCCATATCGTATCCGATACGATACTCGCACCTGCAACTGTGCAACACAGATTTCATATGATATATATCATATATAAAAGAGAAAAAAGAAGTTGCTACTTGTGAGAAAGATATACACGTGTCATTACCCCACACAAATCCAGCTGGTGTATTCAAGTTGCAACCAATTTGATTTAATCGATTCACCATTCATATTTCAATATTGACTGTCTGATTAAATCGGAATATGCTGATGTGATATCCAGAATTCTCATTATTATAAAGTTTATCTACGATCTAACACGAACCGTCAGATCGAAAAAACAGGACTCTGTCTTTATCCAAGAATTACAGCAGATATGAATTCATAAATCTTACCAGACACAACAGAGTGATCATATGATTTTAATATTACCACTTGATATATAATATACTATTTGATTATTATTATTATTATCATAAAGATTCGGGATGTCACTGAGCACTACCTCTTTTTTGTTGAAGTAGTTAATTCTATTAATATGGTTATTAACGTACTTTTATATATATATATATATATATATATATCAAATCAAAGGACAAATTTCGTCAGAATTCCCTGAAATTAGAGAAATCATTCGTAGTAACCTTCAAATAAGTAGGGTGGGAATCTGCTATTATTTATTTATTGATCGTCGGGTTAAAACAGACAAACGGATTGGCACAGTTAGAATTCAGAGGGTATTTCGATATTGATCTGATTCATTCGTTATGACTTTAACAGATCATATTAAAAAAGAAAAAAAAGTAAGAGATCTCAATCCAAACAAGTACGTGAGAGAGAGGATGATGGATATATAGAGTGGCAAATTGGACGGATACGACGAGTTCGAATCTGATTAGGTTGAATCACGTCAGGTCAGATCAGATCAAGTTGAGTTGAGTCAGTATGACTTTCAACAAAAATGGATTATGGGTCTGATTGAGCAAAGATTGAGTTGTATTTGATTTTTGAGTCATCAAGTGCTGATAACTTTCGGGTTACGAATCAGTCTGGATGAAATCGGGCCGAGTTTCGATCCGAACGCGTCGACTTTTTTGGAAGGGAGCTGATACGTAGATACCATATTTGATACCAACTATTGATACCGATTTTATTATGCATCTTTAGTTGAGTTATCATACACATTATTTGACTTATTATGCATGTTATTTTTTTTAATAAAATAGTTATACATGTTGTCGATTTTATCATGCATCTTTAGTTTAGTTATCGTGCACATTATTTGAGTTATTATGCATGTTATTTTCTGTAATGAAATAGTTATACATATTATTTTTTGTACTGAAATAGTTATGGTATAACATGCATTATAACTCAAATAATGCGCATCATAACTCAATTAAATGTGCATAATAAAATCAGTATCAATAGTTGATATCAAATATGATATCTACGAAACATTATCTTTTTTGGAATGTTCGATCGAATCGAGCGAGATTGAGTCGAGGTTCAGATCGTTAAATGCATGAATGCATCACTTCGAGCCACCGATCCACCTCTATTTTTTTTTTTTTTTGAGGGACACCTCTAATTGTATACATGAATTTTAAGTACAATATAAACATTGTGAACTAGAAAGGAAGGGATATTAAATTATTAATGAATATTATTCAGGATGTAATAACATTATCAATGGATATTGTCTTTTTTACCTTTATTTCTAGAATTTAATTTTGTGTGTTTGTAACTCATTTATTATATTTTTCTTCTCCTTTTTCTCAATTTATGTATTTTTTTTATTAGTTAATAAAAAATTATCATAGGCGCAAGTCACTCTTCAAAAAAAAAATATCATACGAACACATGATCGATATGGATTTTTTTATGAAAATTCAATGGTGTTCCCTGCATACTAACAGATTTTGTACATATATAGCTCTGTTCTCTGACAAGCAAACGTTTCAGAAAATTAATCTCATTTATTAATTAATAAAAAAGGCTATTAACTTTGGGTCTTCAATGAATTAAGTCAATTTATCATATCAATCATCCCAGAAGAAGAATTGACGAAAGAAGAAGGCACTTTCATATGATATATATCATATGTAGAGTATGGCTAATGTGAAAACGTTTGTATTTCGGTCGAAGTGCAAAAGTTTCACATTAGCCAACTTTTTGTAGTCAAAATTTAAATTTAAGTTACTCAAAAAATTCTTCATATCAAAATCTTGTAGGAAATTAAACTTCGTGATTTTTAAAGCTTTCTAGATATATTTTAAATATTTTTTAAAAACAGTCCTGAAAAATATAGCTAGAAAGCTCTAAAAATATTTTTAATATTAAACTGGACTATTTTGTTTAAAAACAGTTTCTAGAATGACAGTTTTAAAAATATTCCAGTTTCTGAAAAATTTCCTTTTCTAGAATGACAGTTCTAAAACGATGAAAGTTTTAGAATGACAGTTTAAAAACAGTCCAGTTTTTTTAAAATATAGTTAGAAAGCTCTAAAAATCACGAAATTTGATTTCCTATAATATTTTGATATTAAAAATTTATTGAACAACTTAAATTTAAATTTTTATCACAAAAAATTAGCTAATTTGAAACTTTTACACTTTAGCCGAAGTGCAAACGTTTTCGAATTAGCCATACTCATAGTATATAAAAGAGAAAAGATTAAAAGAAGTAGCTACTTGCAAATAAAATTTGAGAAAAATATACACGTGTCATTACCCCACACAACTCCAGCTGGTGTATTCAAGTTGCAACCAATTTGATTTAATCGATGCACCATCCATATTTTAATATTGACTGTCTGGTTAAATCAAACGATGCTGAAGTGATACACATAATTCGCATTATTATAAAATTTAACCGTCAGATCGAAAAAAAGAACTCTATTTTATTCAATAATAACAATAGATATAAATTCATAAATCTTACCAGACACAACAGAGTGATCATATGATTTTAATATTACCACTTGATATATTATATACTATTTGATTATTATTATTATTATTATTATTATTATTATTATTATTATCATAAAGATTCGGGATGTCACTGAGCACTACCTCTTTTTTGTTGAAGTAGTTAATTGTATTAATATGGTTATTAACGTACTTTTTTTTATATATATATATCAAATCAAAGGACACATTTCGTCAGAACTCACTGAAATTAGAGAAATCATTCGTAGTAACTTTCAAATAATTAGAGTGGGAATCTGCTATTATTTTGGGAAAAAAGGAGGGTCTTACTATTAATTTATGGGTCGTCGGGTTAAAACGGATTTTTCGATACAATTATGATTCATAGGATTTTTCAATATTAATATGATTCATTCATTATAACTTAACGGTTCATATTAAAAAAAAAAAGTAAAAGATCTCAATCCAAACAAGTACATTAGAGAGAGGATGAGGGATATATAGAGTGGCAAATTGGACGGATACGATGGGTTCGAATCTGATTAGATCGGGTCAAATCAGGTCAAGTTGAATTGAGTCAGCACGACTTTCAACAAAAATGGATTATGGGTTTGATTGAGCAAGATTGAGTTGGATTTTTATTTTTGAGTCATCAAGTGTTGATAACTTTCGGATTACGAATCGGTCCGAATGAAATCAGGTCGAGTCTTGATCCGAACGCATCGACTTTTTTTGAATGTTCGATCTAATCGAGCGAGATTGAGTCGAGGTTCAGTTCGTTAAATGCATCACTTCGAGCCACTGATCCACCTCTATTTTTTTTTTTTTTTGAGGGACACCTCTAATTGTATACATGAATTTTAAGTACAAGATAAACATTGTGAACTAGAAAGGAAGGGATATTAAATTATTAATGAATATTATTGAGGATGTAATAACATTATCAATGGATAAAAGGTTGCGTGTGATTAATTGCGTCAGAAAATTAGTTTTGTTGTTCTAACAAGAAACAGTGACATCTAATTTGATGATGGCATTTAATGTCAACAAAAGCCCTCTGATTTTATATGATATTGAAATATGAACTGCTTCTCAACTTGACTTGTTCTCAATTAATTAAGTTCTTTGTTTGTTCCAACTTGCAATTAATGTTAATTCACTGTTCATCAAAGAAATAATAGTGCTGGTAATTAATAATTAATTACTGCAAAAAGCTTTAACAATTTTTCTAAGCTTTTATTAGAGAGAGCAACAGACGTCTTACTCTGAGAAAAAGTAGAAATAGTAGATATAGGGGTTTGTAAAAAGTGGGAATCTTACTACGTATGACTTCATATCTGCTGTTATTCTTCGAGAAAATAGAGTTCTGTTTTTTCAATCCGACGGTTGACACTCGATCTTTCAGATAAATTTTATAATGTTACGGATCTCATGTATCACATAAGCGTCGTTCGTTTTAATCAGACGGTCAATATTGCAATAACAGATCTTGTTTTTCTGCAAAAATAACAACAGATACAGACTTAGATTATGGCTGCCTCTCATATGCTATACATTGCAAATTGCAAATTATTTACTTGCCTCGCCTTGTTGTTGTTGCATCTCACGCAACTTGTGAAAGCAACTAAAATAATGTCTCAATTTAAGGGGTACAATTTACAAATCCCCTAACAAATTCGGGTTTGGTAATTGGGATCCGATAACCTATATGTGGTTCACCTTTATGGCTTTATCTTTAATTTTTCGAGGATATCTTATCTATAATAAAGTTGAACATGTTTAGCTACGGTAGTAAAATTCTTTTACAATTTTTTTGCAAATATTTTTTTGTAGTTTTCGCGCGGAGCGCGAGCGCGTACGTGTAGTTAAACTTATGGTTGGATTGCTAAGTTCTATGAAGCCTCTAATATCTGAAAACGGTTCTAACAACAAATTATAATTGGTGTTATTGTTTCTGATTTTAAACTCTTATTTTGTCTGTTGACAATATTGGAAACCCATTATAGGTAAAGAAATATAATTGAGCATGGCAAAAATAATATGCATAGTACACCTCATTTCGTACTATGCATATAGATATAGGTCAATAAATTGAGATTTAAGTTGCTCAATAAATTCTTCATATGAAAATATTGTAGGAAAACAAATTTCGTGATTTTTAGAGCTTTTTTGCTATTTTTTAAAAACAGTCCAGATTGAATGCTACAAAAGTGTCATTTCTGGGCTGTTTTTAAAAAATATTTAAAAAATAGCAAGAAAGCTCTAAAAATCACGAAATTTTATTTCCTACAAGATTTTGATATGAAGAATTTATTGAGAAACTTAAATATCAATTTAATGACCAAATTAAATACAAATGATCCCATAGTACGTTATGTGGTGTACTATGCATATTATTTTAGCCATGCTCAATATAATTTGTACTAGGGTAATCAATTTGATGATCAGATTCTATAATGAAATTTGAGAACTTGATTTTCACCGTCCATGCAAATAAAATTATATTTGATGGGCCAGCTGATTCATCCTGAAATTTGAAATTTCAAAATTATATTCATGTATTTGGAACCATCCTGAAAAAACCATCCCGAAAAAACATCCTGAAATTTTAGATACATGCACTATTTTAAACCATCCTGAAAAAACTCGTAAATTTGGAACCACTCTGACAAAAATCCTCAATTCGTCTCTGACTTCATTCACTCCATAATAATGAGCTGCTAAGAGCATCTACATCTTTGAAACTCTTAGAGTTTTCAAATAATTACCACATAATTTTAGAAATTTAATATTTCTTTAGTTTTTAAACTCTCCATCCCTGAAACTAAAAAGTTAAGAGTTTCTTAATTGTCATGTCAGCAAACACTACTAATGATATGTAAGATCGATCAATTCGAGCCAATAATTAAGTCATGTTATAGTTTATAAACTATAAAACAAAATTGCTAAAAAAGAAACTCTTGAGCAAAATTACTAAATAATAAATTTATCTACATTTCTGAAACTCATTTAAAAACTGTCAAATTAAATAAGAAATTCTAAAAATTTCAGAAATGAAGATGTTCTAACGAGCCAACTTGAATCGTCTTTAACTATGACAAGTAAGATTTTGCTGTGTCTTTTGACTTGAAAAATATAGGTTGGATAATCAAGAGAAGGTTTGTATTGCATTTTTAAAGACAGTTGCTAAATTATGAGCAACCTATAAGAGAATTAATTATGTCATCTTGATAAAGTGACAACTAGAATTAATTATGTAATCTTCATAAATTATTTATGACAACGTGCATAAAAAGTCAAACAAAATTAAGAACTAGTTCATAAATAATTGTGTGTCCTCGGCATTTTCATTTAATTCTTACACTTATTGCACGTCTTCAATGCTTTTCTATATAAAAATTCAAGTACTACACATTTGAATTTGTATATTAATTATCACAATAAAAAATGTATGTAATTACATATTTGATATCTGTATAAAGCCATCGTATTTAATAAGAGATTTTCATTAGTTCAAATAAATTAAATTACTCTTTTTATTTTAAGAACCGGCATTTGATCTAGTGACAAAGACAATATTTTTCGTATGAAAATTGGCATGTTTAAACCTGGATGAAAATTCTTCATAAATATTAAAATTTGAACGGCATCATTCTCTTCTTTATTTAAAAGAAACATTTCTGTAAAATTTTCCACCATTGTTTAGGTTAAATTGTTCTTTTTAATTGAACAATCATTAGTGCACTTTCATTTTTCGTGTGTAAAACATTGAAATAAATGTTTTGGAAGATTTTTGACCTGACAGGTTCTGTTGCAGCCCGCAATAGTTCTTAATGCGGGTCGCAATGAATACAAATTTTACAATTTTCTATGTTGTTTCAGATCTGACTGAACTGAGCTTATTAAGGCCCTCAAGCCCTCAATGAAAACCCATTGGAGCCCGCAATAAGTAGGAATTTTGTCATATTTGATATTTTTTTCGTGATTTCTAGATCCGCAATTGTTCAAACTCTAAATTATATCAATTATGAATCTTAAGAGTAGTCGTGCTGCACGTAGTACTCTCTATTGCTCTCTTCATTAACAACAAAGTGTCTAGACTTTATTCGTGAGTTGAAGAAAAAGAAAGAACACGCGTGTTACTTTTGGAAGGATCCGTTAGCGTACAAATCAAGGGATACAAAAAAAAGATTGTAGCAAGACACACTCTTTTTTCATCAACGAGTAACTCGACTGAATGAAAAGTAAGTTCAGGCTTTCGCATTTATTAATTTACAACTTTAGATTTTTCATACCGAAATTTGCAATTGCATAGGTAGCATTTTGAAGGATTTTTTTTTGCTAAATAATTAATTGAATTGTACTAATAAATTAATATATCAACTACTTTTTCATCATATGGACCTATAAATATCAAACAAATTAATTAAAATGCATAATAAAATATATAATGTGCATGATAAGTAATTTTTACTACAGAAAATAATATGTAACAACCTTTGTTGGAACCTTCTGGTGCAACAGTCCTAATTTTTACTATATAAAATAATTTTTATTCATCACCCATTTTATCCACCAGAATACTAAATTAGATGCATCACAATAACTAGTAGATGCATTATAACTATGTTTAATAACAGATCCACCAGAATACTAAATTAGATGCATTATCATAACTAAATTATATGCATTATAACTAAGTTTAATAACAGATCCACCAGAATACTAAATTATATGCATTATCATAACTAAATTAGATGCATTATAACTAAGTTTAATAACAAATCCACCAAAATACTAAATTAGATGAATTATAATAAATAGTAGATGCATTATAACTAAGTTTAACAACAAATCCAACATAATATTAACTTAGATGCATTATAATGAAGATTAATAACAGATCGATAGAAAATAACAGTAGTCTAACATACATCACATATTTAGATAAAAAATGTCTATTAACTGATCCTCTTAAACACAAAATTTTAGATGCATGATAAAAATTAGTAGATGAATGTACATTAATAAGTAGTACATGAATAACATGTTTAATCAAAATCTAGGATTAGAGAATCAAAATTGTCAATAAGATCTGTCACAATGAAATTAGTAGATGCAAAATAATCACTATTAGGTGCATTATAACTAAGTTTAATAATCACCGACGCTTCCCAATCTACCCTTTGCATTCTTTCTCCGTAACATTTTCCAATTATTAATTCTAGTAATTTTATTTTGCCAAAAAGCCTCCCGCTTCAATTCCAATCAAATAAAAAATGATCAGATTTGAGAATATACCTCAAAATACAGAAGCTATGACGTGATAGTGTGATCCACGAAGTTCTGAAGAAGAATTCGATATAAGATGTTCGAGCGAAGAGACGATCGTCGATTCAGAGGCGGTGAGCGTCAGTATCTCCCATTTTGTTTCTCGATTTCTTCGGCTCACACTGTTTTCTCGCTTCTCCATTCTCTTCGAGGTTCAATTGATCCAACGCATAACTACGACGGAGGAAAGAACGAAGGTCACAATCATCACTGATGGGGCGTACAAGACGGAGATGTGGCGCACATGCAAGAGGATGACCGAGTCGCCAGGGCGGAGGTAGTTTTGCACGGTCCAGCGAAGCGCATATGCGCTCTTGTCGCTTAGATCAACGACGATAGCGATCCAACGGTTTGCGGTGGAGGTTGCGGATGGATTGGGATCCATTGGAGGAGCTGGGGTTTAGATAGAAAGACGATGGAGAGTGAAAGATGAAGCTCGATTGCTTGTTGAATTGAAAAAATGGAGAGCGCCGGTTGAAAAAATTGAGCTGTTTATATATGTTTCAACAGTTGATATCAAGTTAGCACACTTGATCAAAATAGGAGATCCGTATTTGCTGCTCTTTTTGAGTAAGAGCAGAATCACGCTCTTTTAGATCTGGACCGTCCAATCAAGAACAGACTGCTCAAATATAAAGTGCAGGAAGCAGGATATTTTATAAAGTTTCGAATCTGAACTTTCAACGGCTTAGATCGCAAGAGGATGATAATGCTCTTGTCAAATAAGAGCAGCACATGATTCTAAAATAGGTAAATAAAAAGGAGATATTGCAGATTTGCACGGCATTACAGCCGTAGATAAGTAGATTCCCTAAAAAAGCAAAAAGGAAAATGAGTATGGGTATTTGGTGCCATAGGAAACAATGATAGCAGCAGCAGCAGATGTGAATCCGTTTGGAAGAGCGCAACCGCAACCAAGAGAGGGGTATTAAGGTAATTTCACGTAACTAGCAAATGAAAGCAAATGGTGAAGGGAAAAAGGACCCGCTCATGGCGGCCCCCGAAACCAATACCAGAAATCCTTGATCTCCTGTTACACATCCTCTACATCCATTCCTGTTTCTCACAACCCAATATCCTAATTCAAACAGTGCATTTACAATGTTGTCAGTGAAAAGTGACGTTTCTCCAAAAAAAAAAAGGACAGTGAAAAGTGACCTGCAACAGATTGGTCACAGGTTTAAAAAATCATTGATTGTTTCTGTAGTGTGAACTGTGAAGCAGTGCACAGTGCACTCCCCATCTCTCTCTCTCTCTCTCTCTCTCTCTCTCTCACCCCACCTCATCATCTTGCTATCAATCAAGCTATCTCTACAAACGATAAAAAAATGTAACATCCAATTGCATAAGGGAAAAAGAGTACGACATAACTGGGCAAAATCAGATAATAGATAAAAATACCAAGAAAGATAAAATAATTACGAGTTGTTTTATCTTTTTTCTCTCCATCCATCATCCCCCAGGACCCCCACTAAATAGACTCAGATCCTCTGCTGCTACTCCAGAACCTCTGCGGCGTAACATGGTTTAGACGGTTACGATGAAATGTAGTAGTTTTATAAGTTGAATAGACACGAATTTAATGCAGATCGGACGGCTCAGACCTACTGCGTCGGAGGTACCGCTCAGCAGGTGATTTGGATTGCACTCAAATTATTGCCCCCATAAATCCAACAGAGGGAGAGAAGCTGGGAGATGAGAGAGAGAGAGAGAGAGAAAGAGAGAGAGTAGTGCAAGTGTGTAGAGACTAGAGAGAGAGAGAACCAAACCCTAGGGTTATTCCGTCAAAGTCCATACATCCATCCACTCTGCGTTCGACCAGATCTCTCTCTCCTCTTCTTCTTTCTCTCCTCTTTCCGTTTAACTTCCTTTATGCATCACCAATCCAATGGAGTGGATCGCTAAGCCAGTGGCGCTCTGGGATTGGGACAACCCGTCTCCATCTCCGCCGATTCTCTCAAGCGCCGGAGAAGATGTTTCCGACGATCCTCCCACCTCCGTCGAGACTAACACCAACGGATCGACAGTTGTAGATTCGCAACCGCAGCAACCACAGCTTGGGTTAGGTTTGGGTAAGCGGACATACTTTGAAGGGGATAAGAAAGGGGAGAAGAAGGCGAAGGAGGGGGAAGGAAGGGCTGGAGGAGGAGGAGATCACATGCAAACCACGAGGTGTCAGGTTGAAGGATGTGCCATGGATCTGAGCTCAGCGAAGGATTATCATAGAAAGCATCGGGTTTGTGAGAGCCACTCCAAGTGCCCTAGAGTTATTGTGGCGGGTCAAGAGAGGCGTTTCTGTCAACAGTGTAGCAGGTATCATTAAATTAAATTTGATTTCATTTATTTTCTCCAATGTTTTTCAGTCTTGTATTTTTTTTTTTTTGGGAAATTTTTAGTTGCGGCTTCTGGTTTTGAGCTGTTTTCAGTCATGTCTTTCCAAAAGCAAAGCCTTTTTTGGATTTTTATTTCTGTAAGGGTTAAAAGAGAGCATTTTCAGGACTTTCGGCAGTATTATTTCACTACCCGAAGTTTGTGTAATTCTGCTAATCTTCTTTGTCTCGTATTGTATATCAATTTGTGCAAACCTTGGCAGTGATGTTCGTCTGTACAAGTGCACTGGTTCGTTCATCCTTGTATTGATTTATTTTAATATTATCTGTCCGTGTCTTTCAAAGTTTCAAGACCTGATTTTAGGAAATGATTCAGACGCGAATTGTTTGTTCTGTTTGAATTATGTAAATTTGTTTTCGACTTTTGTTTGTTGATTACTCGCTTACTATTTCTCATTATAAACTGCTCCTATTTCTGAAATTCATGAAGTTTACCTAAAAGACATCTTTTTCAGTAAAATTGGAAAAGGCAGGGTTGTTGACTAATTAGATGTTTCTTGTAAGTTTAATTATTTTTTCTTTTGATAAAAGGGCTCCCATTATCCCGAATTTTTTACTTTTTAAATGTCTATTGTTGTATTTGAAGTTTTGAACTTACTGGATTTGAACCTACTTGATTTGAACCTACGTCTTTCAGTCCTATCACTATTTGTGCTAGCATGTGGTTCTCACAAAAAATTAATTATTGTTATTAATCTTTTCTTTATTGGTTTATTGATTGTTTCGTGAAAGTTGGGAGAAGCAAAGATAGTTCTTGTTTGTCTTCACAAGAGGCATTTTCAACTTGAACATACACAAAACTTGTCTTCTCAGCATTTGATTTCAATTAAGTTGGCTCAATATCACCAACATATTCACCTAATATTGATATTGGAATAAGTAGACAGCTTCCAAAAATGTATCTATGTATATATTGGAGTAAGGGAACTAGTTATGGAACTTAGCTTTGTTGGGTGACATTGAATAGTAAGCAAGTATTTTGCCAACCTCTTCCCAAAAGATGGAGCAACTACTTTTGGGAATTTACTGGATATGAAATGAAGAATTATTTCATATTTTGAACTTCTTTTGGGTTGATATTGAAGGTTCCATCCATTGTCTGAGTTTGACCAGAAGAAGCGCAGCTGTCGCAGGCGCCTTTCTGATCATAATGCTCGCCGTCGTAAGCCGCAACCTGATACATTTTCCTTTGGTTCTACACGGCTTTCTTCACCCTTCTATGGTACTTCAATCTCTTATTTACATAATGTAGGGGTTTTATAAGGTCCAACTATTATTATTATTTTCATATTGGAGGGAAGGGTTTGGGCAGCAGGCTCAGCTTTTGTGGTACTGAGAATGTGTTCTGTTCCATAAATTGGGAGGATATATTTTTTTGGTGGGTGGGAGGTATGAAGATTCCCTTATTCATTCTGTTCTGTGCAAAAAAAGACTTTAACTTAAGAACTTCCTTTCTATTCATTCTATAACTTCACTCAAGACGAGAATTATTTTGATCTTCTCTTCACATGTTGTCATTCTCTCCACACCAGAAAATATGCCAAGCAAGGCCTAACATTGGAATATTTAAGTAAAATTATTTCCTGTCCTTCTGAACAATATCTCAATTAAAGTTTTGCATTATTCGTCAAATAACCAAAAGCGTGCAATTAAGCCTCCAGTTGAATGATTTAGTCTGCAAAATGCCTGAACTCTTGCTTTATGCAGCAAAATCACAGCCGAAAACAAAAATACTTCAGGTTTTGTTGGCTCAAATGAAATGCTGAAAACAGAGTAACAGAAAGAATACCAATTTCCTGGATGTCTACTATATTTGTATGACTTGTGACATTATTGCTATGCTGTCTGCACATTTGCTATTACAATATAAATTGAAGACAAAAAGAAAGGGATTATTTTGCCTTCGTCAACTTTTAGAATATAAACATGCATGAAACAAGCAGAGGAAGTGAGAAAGAGAATAGAAAGTTTTGATAAAAATCAGGCTAAAGATAGGTCTTTGATCTATTCATAATTTAGATTTGAGAAAGGATGTAGTTTTTTTCAAACTCCTAACATGATTCCCTGACGTATGCTACAGGAACTATGCAAATCCAATCTAACTTTATTAAAAATTATATCTTGATTGCAAATTATATATTTTTTTCTAGTTGCTTAATTGTGATTGCAGATTATTAAATTTGGTATGCAAAAAAATGATGCAGATGAGAGAAGGCAAACTAGTTTCATGTGGAACAAGGCACCCTTTGGTCTTATGAGGCCCGTGACAGGTTCTTCATGGGAAGGCTTGTCAGATTTGAAGTTCTCGAATGAAAAAGAACTTTGGGTCAAGCCGGCAAAGGCTAATGGAGGGTTACCAGATGGCCAGATGCTTCATCTAGGAAGTCAAAATTGCAACCATAACGCTAATCTGAACCCAAGCTTGTCAAATCCATTCCCGATTCTCAGTCATGATGTAGACGGGCTCTTGCCGATCAAGGGCAGTACTGTCCAAGTTCTCAATCAAGGTTTGTTGCTTTTCTTGACAACTTCTTTATTTGGGTTCAATGAATGGTACTTAGTTAGTTTACATGTTCTGTTCAAGTTGTTAATTCAGTTGTTATTGGTGTACATGTTCCATTCTTCAGGTATAGACGTATAGTGTATTATCCCGGTCAACCCATTATTCCATTCTCTATGCATGTGTATAATATAGTACAAAGTAATCCTGGCCTTGCTAAACGTGTAGCGGTCAGTCTGCAGTTTATAAACTTGGACCTCGAGTTACCATTTAAACTTCTTACAAGATTTGCAATAATCTTGTTTACTAAAAAAATAGCAGCCTTAGCGTTTTGGTTACCGTTGTTTTTTGAAGCATTACATGTTCTCAAATACCATCCCTTTCTCTCTAATAATAATAAGGTCCGGAAGCAACATCAACAGCTGCTTCAAACTTGGATGGAGCACCGGATCTACGGCGTGCTCTCTCTCTTCTGTCATCACCTACTGCAACTACTGCTACCAGCCCCGCCTGGGGTGGGTCCCCTGATCATGTGGGCTCCACCTCATCCATTCTCCAGTTTTGTGACTCACATACACCATCCAGTCAAACTGTCACTCTTGCTGCTCCCTCACTTGCCAACAATTCTGCTTTCTGGTTTGACACACAGCCTGTGCTCCCATTTTCTGTTCATAATGGCGGTGTGACCACTGGAAGTGTCCAGTTCCAAGAGTTCCAGCTGCTTAAGCCGGCAGCTCCTTATGAGACTGCAGCTTTCTTTGATTCCAGTCAGATTCACTAATGCCTCCGATATTGTGGTTAGTTCAATTTCATTATTATTTTGGAGAACCAAATATTACTGAATTTGTCAATAGCAAGGAGACTTAAGTTTGGATTGTTACTGGACCTGACCCGTAAAGGAAAGAAAGGAACTTTTACATAAAGGGCCAGAGAAACAACTTTTTTAACATATAGACCAACTGTTCTCCAAAAAATATTACAGAAGGCCAAAGGAACAACTAATACTTGCATCCCTAAGCTTTTTTAGGAGCACCAGTATTTCTTTTTTAGGGGCGCAAGTAATATTTGCGCCTCTAAAGTGTAAAATTTGTACTACAACTTTAAGAGAAATGCACGGGAGTTGGAAAGAAAATTGAAAAAAATTAGGAGCGCAAATAATACTTGTGCCCTTGGCTCTCTGTGAAATTTTCAGGGTGCTTTTGGTCTTATCTGTTGAATAAGCTTGTTCTGTGGTCCTTTAGGAAAATTATCCGGAAAGAAATGAAAATGTTATCTGGAACATAACAATCTGTAGAAAAATGCAAGAACAATGAAAAATGAATAAAGAATTAATGTCAGTATCCTTATTCATTTTGAACATATAGTACAACAACAACGACGACAAACAAACAAGTTGGATAGGTTAGAAATGAAGTCCATATTGAATTTCAATTCTATAAGATCAGCTGAATTTTTACGTTGGCTCGCCAAGCCTATCACAACCCTCCTTCTTGCCTGGCTTGGGATCGGCTATGTAAAACATAGGCGGAGTTATTTTTCTGAACATATAGTGTTTTTTTAGTTCTATTTGTGCAGATAGTATCCTAGTTTGCTTATGATAATATTTTTAGGTGAAAATGAGATACTGGAAGTGGTCAAGAGAAAGCTAACAGGTGTAACTTTTTAGGAGTTAAGACCTTATTTATTCTTTTGTTGCATGATGCTTTGGTTGTATGCTGGCTCAAAGGAGCTCTCTTGGAAGTACAACTCCATATGATTTTTCAACTTTGCTGTGTTACTTTTTTCACCTTCAGTGGTGCAACTGTTTCCTACTATTAGTAAGTTAACTCTTTTGATGAGCATTTTTATACTTGCATCAATCATGATTTTAACTTGATGTTCCTTAATCCTTGTTGTACATCTATATAACTCATTCTGCATTGTTGAATCCAATCATTTTCCATTACATCTCTTGATTCTTAAAAATGTGCTCCCAAAAACTATGTTGTGTTAAAAATAACAGTTGCTTGTTATGTGTGAGCATGAGACAGAGATCTGACACTGTATCGACTCGGGTTTGAGAAAGAAGATAGAACAGATATAACTAATATAGTTTGTGTTATTTGCATTTGCAATCTGCAAGACATTTTTCTTTTCTTTGTTGAGAAAACAGCCTGCCATGATCTGAAAGAAACAAGAAAAAAGACCCGTCTCTATTTTAAAGTTTGTGGCTGTTGAAACTTTACCAAGAATAATCCAATTGTCAATTTTGGGAAATTTGACAAAGAAAACGAAAGATGATATTTTCGAGGGATTTGGTAGAAAACTAGATAAGGCTGAAACAGTAACTACAGTTTATTGTAAATGGTCTAGTATTAATTAGGAAGATTTTTAAAAAGTCATGGTTTCAAAATTCTCAGTAAAAGTATTTAAAAATAATAAATGTCGAACTAGTAAAATACGAAGACTTGCAAAAGGTACGAACAGTGAAATTTCGAACGGTAGGTGCTTTCACTAACACGTGGGAGGATCATTTACCAGTTCCCTCGACATCCTGCAAAATTTAAGAGATGTAGGTTCTAATTTGTTTAATTTCATATGGCGAGGGCCTTCGCTAGCTTAATTATTCACGTGTATACTGAATTCTGTTATTGGTACTGACTACTGACATAACATGGTAAGCATTAAGGCACGTGAGTTCTGTTAGTGCCTTCAATAAATAAAATTTGTTGATTATGTATTATATCATTATTATATCAAGTACTGTCACTAATATTATATTGAGTAATATGAAATATGTCGTATAAATATAATTAATTAAGAATTGACATAATATATATTTCATTAAACTTACGAATACATATAGAATTAATGTGAATTACTTATAGTTATTGATGGATCAATTATAATTAATTTAATACTAGTATAGAGATTTCATGAATCATGTCATATTTTATTGATGGCACTATCTTGCTAAGATATAAAAAAGATACGAAATATGGTTAAGATTTCAAGAAAATATGATATCTTGTTAGAATGCCAAGAAGATATATGATCTTATCATAATTGCAGGATCTTTTAAAGATACTAAAGACAATAGTATTTAAGCACTGGGTCTAAAAAAAAAACGGATGTGTTAGGTGTGCACGTGTTGCACTTAGGTTCTTTTTGTTCTCTCCATCAAAGAGAAATATCTCAACTTTCATTCATGAGTTGGAGGAAAAGAAAAGAACACTCGTGTCTCTTTGAAAGAACTCGTAAGTAATCGATTCGAGACTAAAGGAAAATAATAGCATAGAGTTCCATCTAGTGATACTGCTTGAAAGACAGTCAAGACCAATACAAGATGCCAAGTAATGCTTCCGCATTTTTATAATTCCGTAGAGTCGATCTTGATTGTAGCAATTGTTTAGAACTTTAAGCAAACAAATAAATCCGACTTGAATTGCACTAACAAAATTATTTTGGCCACACTGTCAAAGTTGTTATGATTCACTGTTACAAATTAATTGGTTGGTGACGGTGAATCCACATAAAAAAAAGCCATAACACCATGTTTTCTGATATCTAATACTGGGTCATGAGCTACAACTATACTAACTTTACATCTCCTCCACACTTTTACTGTTACATCTTATTGCATGTTATTCTTGCAATGATGCTCTTCCAGTTCCAAAAATTACTTATTGGGCTATTTACTATACCCATGAGAGTAATTAACATAGCATTACTATATCAGAAAATGTCATTTAATTTCGAGAAAAGGACTATGTTACTATATCAGAAAATGTCATTTAATTTTCAGAAAAGGACTATGTAAAAGGTAATACTGTTTGAGTAAAGATTATACTCTGAGCCTATGTTACTCGAATACTTCAAATACCTCACAGCATCCGTATCGGATATTTGTCGCACCCATATCCAATATGATTCTCGTGTAATACTTCACGTGGCAATCAGAACTTGCCGTACCCGTACCCGCATATGCGGTCCATGCAACCACGTTTTACCACCACTGAACACACCATAATATTTTTTCCACGATGCAATTCAAATTTCAAAATAAGATGTTGACATGAGATTTACCAGTATTAAGGCGCTTTTGCACATTCAAAACCATTTGTTACAGCTAACACCAAACACTAAATGGTATCTTCACATAGCAATTAATACTTGCCAAAGAGATGTAAAAGAAAAAAAATCATTTGTAACATATTGATAATTAGATAGATCACTGTCATATTAGGATTGTTAACAAAAGATTATTGACACATCAGAACTTCCCACTAAATGAGTAGATATACAAACTCAGAAGATGAGAAACTGACAGGCACTTTGTACCAGAGAACACCAAAAGTTAAAACCCATATAAGAATGTAGAAGTCCTATGAAATTTTTTTCTAAATTTTTGTTTCTAACATAGTTGCATATTTAACCTATAAACATTTGGGGCAATACAAAAGCAATCCCTCTATGTTCCATATCAGAACAGTAAAACAACATACATTAGAGCCATTAATACCAAATGATGGAAAAAAAATTAAAAGAAAGAAAATTACTTAATACTATATATCTTATACAAATCACTCTCACCCTCCTTAAGAGCCAACTGGACGGCCTCATTTATTTTGTTAATCCTACCATTACAATTAGCGGGTGACTCAGGTACGGAATCTGGTGAAGGAATATACAACTGCACATCTACTGGTGGTTCGCTCTTGCTCCGTCCACTTCCTGGTCTTGTCCGTCTGCTTTGCGGTACAGGCTTGCCAGCCACCACTGCTGCTCTTTTTTCATCACTGATCTTCCTTTCAAGTACATTCTTCTCTTTTTCTCTCTCCTTCCCCTTCTCTTTCTCATCTCCAGCTTGTGTTGCAGTTTCCTTGGGTACCTCGTAAAGTGTGACAGCACTACCAAAGGTACCCAAAAGCAAGTCCTGGCTCTCAGGTAGGTCTTGCAGGGATTGTAGGGTTTGAACAACTTGGTTCATGACTGGCCTGCCTTTAGGGTTTTGGCTAAGGCACTTGTAGGCTAGAGCGGCCACTTCTACAGCTACCTTGGTTGAGTATTGACCTTCCATTCGTGGATCCATGATCTTAAAAAGCTTACGGTTATGTATTAACAAGGGCCGGGCCCACTCAACCAGGTTGTGCTCCCTAGTTGGTCGGCTCTTGTCCATCGCACGCCGGCCAATTATCATCTCCAAAAGAACAACCCCGAAACCGTACACGTCACTCCGTGCTGTTAGATGGCCTGTGAATATATGGTTGAAAAAATATAAGGTTAATGCATATATTACCAAGAACATTATATATTAGTTATACATTATAAGCTGTCATTAACTTGTCTCTTTTCATGTGTTTGTGCATGTTCATGTGTGATTGTATTTATTTGCTTGTAACCTTTTATAGGTTGTGAGTTTCCTGAGCTACCAAACTACTCTACTCCCCCGCAACAATGTATAGTTAATTGGTCTCATGCCTATTGAGATTTATTAAAACATAAAAGACCAGTTTGTATTTGTTTTTGGCATGCATGGAACATGACCAAACAATCTTTAAAGTTGCAAACATGTGATTGCATGCTGTGACCTATTTTTTACATGAAACTTTGTAAAAAGCTGACTCACCGGTCATAACATACTCTGGAGCTGCATATCCATATGTGCCCATGACCCGTGTTGATACATGAGTCTGGTCTCCCATGGGACCAGTTCGTGCAAGCCCAAAATCAGACAGCTTTGCATTGTAATCCTGTTAATTAAAAGGATGACCACAAAGCATATGAGTCAACAAGGAAAATCCATTTTCTATAACCCTACTGAAAACCTTCTGATTAGCATTTAACTTGATAAATATAATGGAGGAAAATCTACACTATCAGCTGCAAGAGAAGAGACGTGTAATGTGTTCACAAGTATGATTTTTCTTTCTTCTCTTAAAGGACGGATGGTGGAACAAAACAACCAATAGGACCAGGAAAGGAAAGAAGGAAAGAAAAAATTCCAGTTGCATCATGAAACAAAGACAAATTTGTGCCTTTGTGGACCATTCTTTATCTTTGTTTCCCGTCAGTGAAAGAGGGAGAGAGACATACTGCATCCAACAAAATGTTAGAGGTCTTGAAATCACGATAAATAATTGACCGCTCAGCCCCATGAAGGTACTCTAAACCCTTGGCAGCCCCAAGTGCAATCTTCATGCGGGTAGACCAAGGCATTGTCAAGCATACCCCTGTTTACTTGTACGAATATGAGATAAATATATCAAATTATCAATTTACCTTAAAATGTAGATCTGAATAGAAGAGATTTAAGTACTACAAAAGCTTTTGATAGAGCAATACATCTTACATGCGCGCTCATCCTTTAATGAGGCAGGAAAAGAACATGTAGTTTTTTTATTATTTGAAATTAGTTCTTTCTGATTCTTTTATTTCAATTAACTGATATTAGTTCTTGAAGCTCCAAGTCAAAACTGAATGCGCGCATATGCAAGATGTGTTTTCAGTTCTACAACGTGTATGTGAGATGTATTTGCACCCTTCAAAGGTTAATTGAGGTTTAGTTGGGTAAAACCACCCAACTTTTCAAGTAGTGCAGAGGTAGTATTATATGCTGTATCTGAAATAAAAAAATCTATATCCATATACATAGCAGGACAAAAAAAAAAAATTCGTGTTAGGTATCAGGATAATAGTAGTTGGTCTAGATAAGAAGAAAAAGGAGCATACGTCGAAAAAGGTGCTTTTCTAGGCTGCCACAAGCCATGTACTCATACACTAGCAGTCTGTGGGCCCCCTCACAACAGTAACCTATCAGCTCCACTAGATTAGGGTGGCTCAGCTGTCCCAAGTAGTTCACTTCAGCCTGAAAATTATGATCACATTAAAGAAATAGAAAACAATCTTCCTTAGTTTATTAGCAATTAAAATGTTCTTCCGAGATCTCAAGTATTACCCCAGAGAGCAAATCATGGTAACTAAAAATTTCATTTAGCAGTATTCGAGCTATCAATTAATCATAGTCATTCAATACAAAAGCAAGGGTATTTATATGGATTGTAAAATAAATACTTTTTCATGTTCTAAGAAAGGAATGTTGAAACCAAATTGATCTTATTATGACTTCCATCATCTGTTTAAAATTTCAAATTTAGGAATAGTACCCGTGTTTGTTTGTTATATGCTTTCTCATTGCCTAGTGTCTACAGTATCACTAAATTAGCTACTAATGACATTTGGTCCTTGGTTTTCGTGTACCAGAATTTGGAGGTGATATAGGAGTACAAAAAGTACTTCCATAATTTTCCACAAAAAGAGGCACCCTAGTACTATAAAAAGAAGATAGAAAATAAGGCAAATTTTTGAAATGGAAGTACTTACAAGCCATTCTTTATCTCCTTGAATTCCATCAGGATTCAGCTCTTTTACAGCAACTTGTGTTGATTTAAAACCTGGCCTGACTGACTCATCAATTAGACCTGAAAGGAACCCACAAATCTCACTAAGATCTTCCAACAATTTGAAAGGAAAAGATGCATTTGAAAAAAAGCAGGAGGCTAGAATGAAAATAGTCCAAGTTTGCAGACTGTCATCCACTTCAAAATTGTATATTCCATCAAGAATGGACATATTATTTTTATATAAGAAGTACCAAACAACCCTCTTTTCTTCCTTGATTATACAGAGGTAAACAGCACGAACGTAATTACAGATTTCCCGAAACAAAAAGGTCCACTGGACTGGGGACATGTGCGGGATGCTTCAATTTTAGTCAAAAGCCAATTTTCCTTTTTTTATTTCAGCTTATGTTGTATGTGTAAAAAAGAGTTAAAACAAGGAAATTTCTCATGTATCCCTTGCAAAGTATCAAATATCAAACAAAATTCAGCAAATGCAGGAGAAGATAACTAAAAGAAACACTCCTAAAGGAACACACCTTTGTACACAATCCCAAAACCACCTTCCCCTAGAATCTGGTCAGGTCTGAAGTTCTTTGTGGCTGCACGCAACTCACTGTAAGTGAAGATATTGACACGGCCATGCCCAGCTGTCAGGCGCAAGTCCTCAACATCCTTCGGTGGAGCAAGTGCACTTGCAACAGCTCCGGCAGCTGATTTCGACTTGCTCTTTCTCAAATCCGGGTTTTGCGTGTTACCGGGTTTGCCATCTATGGCTGAAAATTTTCATGAAATGGGTCAGACAATATAGTACTAACTACTATTAGTAGGTTGATACAGTATACTGGGTTTATAGCACTACAAATACTGTAGGTAAAAGTACATCCAGGTAATTACTGGCAGCAAGTCTGACTATTACGGTACCAGATGAAATTTGCACAATAAATTCAAGTCTACAACTCCAAAATTTAAAACAGAAAAAAAATGTTAAACCAGAACGCAAAAAAGAAAAAAAGAACGCCCCTTTATCTACCTGTTAGCTAAGAGTTTCATTAATTTTGTTTTGCTTATTTCAACAAACTCCAAACTCGAACTCTATTTTTTGGTTCAACTAATATTTTTCACCAATTTACTATCAAACTACCGAAACAAATTGAACCCATCAAGTAACTACAACACAAATTTGATCAAAACAGCTAACAAGATATAATTTGAGACCTCCCAATTTCTAAACCCCTTTTGGAAACTCTATCCAACAACAAAAAATACATTTTACAGAGACTGTAAACAAGAAATACCTGCTCCCCCTTGCTGGAGCTCCTCCAAAGAGAGACAGCCACCCATGTAGAAAATCACCTCTCAATCCGTATTTTTCCTGATGAATTCGCCTCAGCCGTACACCACCATTGCATCAAGTGCTGAATCAGATCCAGTGAAGCTGAGGCACAAACTAAAATACCACAAGATCTCTCTCCACTCGAGTGCCAATGGAGATAGATTAGCAAATCGAGCTCCTTTCCAGCTCGATTCGTCTCCTTTAGTCTCACTTTTCGCTTAATTACTCGTATAAATCTCTGATTGTTTATTTCTTTTTCTTTTTGGTGATTATATTGTATTTAAGTAAGAGTAGAAATTTCTACGAGAAAAAAGAGGCGCCGAATTAGCTTGCACCAGACGAGAAAAAAAGGAAGTCAGTTTGGAGTTGTAAATTTGTATTATGTAATAGATAATTATACTACGACGACATTTGTTGAAACACCCCTGTGATTCTACGTATTTATTCTTGTTTAATTATTTGTGGTTATGACTTATGAAAACGAGTTGACACTTGAGAAGATGGGAACTTTCCACGAGTCGTAAATGTTGACTTTCCAAAGTTTAGAAAATAATTAGATTATTATTATTTGGAATCTAAGCTGGCTTGGGTAATTGGTATTTTGATTTTTCTATATAAATTGGCATTATTTATTACATGATATTTCTGAGAACATGTATTTTGGATACGAATATAGATACTTTGAGAGAATTGAATAACAATGCATTGGATATGAAATGAATATAACTGATATCTAATCTTCGATTTTCCTTATTTAATATGATAAGCCTAACTAATTAGCGTGTATAATATGGGACGCGTGGCATATTTATCATTCATATATTTTTATTTGTTTTACATGGCCTAGTTACACAGCAAATCGTTGTGATTACTGATTATTCTTGGAAAAATAAAAATAAAAAAGATTCAAATAAGAATAAAATATCATCATTCTTGGATCTATTATAAGTTAATAAGAAAGACATCAGAGTCGAATAAAAAATTAATCATACAAAAAAATCATCTATCCTGCTTCAATCTTTATAAATATTTATAAGACAAAAAGACATCAAAATCAAATTATTTTGAAAATAAAATCATCACTCTTGAATATATTCTAAGTATAAGATGGAACATTTGTAAATGTCATGGGGGATTTAAGTGACAATTTCGACTATTTAAATATAAATGGAAATTTTAAAGTTTTATTATAAGTACATTAATATTATTTATGTATCATGTCCAAAAAATCATAGAATTTCGCTTATGTTTCATTGTATATTAAGTGATTCAAAAAATTAAATAATTTTTTATTTATTATCAATCAATAATTTGATTGTTAAGTTGCATACATGGACATACTTGTAAATTTATTTCAATTCAATTATGTTTTTTTCTTAAAAAAGTTATTGTGAAACTTGTCAAAATAATAATAATTTTTGGAATAATATGATAATAAAGTACCAAAATTAGTTCAGATATCCATTGCCACAGGGACAAAGCCGGTACAGAAAATTGAAAACAGGAGTAACAATTGTTGAAAATAGGTACCAGACATAATTTCTAAGCAATTCAATCAATCACAATTCTATTTCAATAAATATAGTAATCTAAATAACACAAAAATTGCAAGATAAAATAATAAAGAAAGTAGGAGAGAGATATAAGTGACACTCGATGTAACATGGTTCGGCTTAAAAAATGACTATATCGACGTATCTCCCCGATTCCACATCGGAGCCGTAATTCACTATCATAGTGTTTATACAACTTTGAATTGAAGATTTCTTACAACAAATGGGTAATCCTTGAACCAAACGATCTTTTCACAAGATCAAAGAACAAGAAGAAAAATTCATGTACTATCTCTTCACGATATCTCGACACTTAAAATCTCACCAAACGATCTTTCCACAAGATCAAAGAACATGAAGGAAGATTTTTGCACTAGCTTTTCACATGATCTCGACACTTGAAATCTCATCACCTTACTTAAAACAATCACAAGTGATTAACAAAGATTTTACTGAATATATATTTAGACAATGAGGAAGGCAGAATGTGCTTTGAGCTCTTGAATGCTAGAATGAGTGTATGTAATTTTCTCGATTCAACTGGAAGTTCAGCATCTTATACAGTCTGTACAAAACAAAGTATCTTGTAATGCATCATATCAATATATAGATTACACATATCGATATATCGATAGCCATATCGTTACCAAATCGATGTATCGATATGAATCCAAGTCTGGTGACGATTCTCTTAGTCGGATATCTTTTACTTAGCCAAATTCGAAAGGTTGCTAAGCAAGCATAATAATATATCGATAAGAGTTATTGATATACTGATAAGCCTAATTGATATACGATAGGTCTGATCTGGGTTCAAAAGATTTTTGGGTGAGCATCATATCGATATATCGATATGGCTGATATTGCAATGTTTTGAATTGTTTGGCCAAATTTCAAAGTTGAAATTCCTGGAAATAAAAACATAAAGAATAGAAAAACTATCCTATGCTTTCCAAGATCAATTCCAAGTGTTCCAAAGCTTCAATTCTCTTTGCCTTGCCATTCATTGCTTTGTCTTGTACCTACACATGAATTTTCACAAGATACATATTATATTGCACGTTGTTTTGCAAATTATCAAATCAAACAAGATTGCTTGATACAACAATCTTTCTCTTTTAACAATTTGCAAAAACATAAAATTATTCTTACAATAAATAAGATACATATACACTAACGAATATTTAAACAATCTCCAGTTTTTTTAAAACTGGTCAAAAGAATATAAAACGAAACACTTTACAAATTAGCTTTCCTTAATGTGCATGGAGTTGCCCCTAAATAAATTATATTTTGAAAAATTACTCAAATAAATTATAAGGAGTTGAAAATTTGAAAATACTCAAACAAATTAGCTTTCCTTAATCTCGCGTCTAGCATTTAGTTTTTTTTTTATTCATTACTCGTAGACTTACAACACATACATTTACAAACAAACCAAAAAAATAAATTTTAAAAATCCCCCAAAAAATAGTCTCTAACGAAACTTGAATCTCAGACTTCTCTATAGAGATCTTATACCTCACAACCTCAGACTTCTCTATAGTCTCTAATTCACCATTTTTTTATAATAATTAAAATTGATAGATTTGTTATTTATCTCTATCTAAAAAAATTACATTGTAAAGAAAATGCGAAGAAAAACATGAAGAAAAGGATATATCTGTAAATAAAAGGGGGACCTAATTACTCTATATGAAAAAAAAAAAAGAAACGTGAAGAAAGGAGGATTCCTCTAAATAAAGAAAAGGAAGATTTTAAATACAAAAAGAAATGTGAATCGAAGAATAGGAGTGAACTCTACTAGATAAGGTTACAAATATTTAGTGGTTCTTTTTAGCTACTAGAATTCTAGATCAACGGTGTGGATTCTTGGAGAGAACTTTTACTAATGCTTATTGTTTATATTTTTATTCTAAATATTCAGTTGCATTTTGGAATAGGGACATCATTATAATTTTATCATTCTGATGCACAAATCAACATATCCAAATGATATATTCAAATAGAAAATTTACAGAATTTAATCAATATTATATATAAAGCTTGCTAAGTGTCGGCGTGTTCAATTTTTCTGACACTTCGACACTTCATTTTGTTATTCAACTTGCATTTATGTGTGTCCAAGTTATCAGACACGCGACACGTCATTAATGAGACATGTCATTAATTTCACATTTTCAAAAGAACATGAGAAAAAATGTATGATATTTGTAATTATATCTCTAATTGCGTGAAATAATGTTATTAAACAAAAATATTGAAGTTAGTATAATTGTACTATTTATTTTTCTAATACAAAAAATTTCTTTTTAAAAAATAAGAAGTGACGGTACGCTGCCGCAATGTAATTTCTAGTTTCAATTAATTAGATACTTATTATAGTTTAAGTAACCTAATAAAAATACTATTATGAAATGATCAAAACCCTCAACCTATGTATATATTTATTTTGAATAAAATAATTTATAAATCTGACTACAATGATTTTATTATAACTATTATAAAATAATCTGCTAAATCCTTATTTTTATTTTCTAAATTATAATTACTTTATGTTGCTGTTAATTGAGCATGTTTTTTATTTAAATTAATTAGAAATATTTGTTATTGAAATTTTATATGAATTTTTAAAATATAATTTTAAATTTTGCAAAATATAACCACCTAAAAAAATCACATATTTAAATTACCATAACCCAATTATTACCAGTCAAATTAATTGACACCTTAAAGTGAAATCCTAACAATTTTACTCATGCACATCCCAAAACCAATTTTTTTTATTTAATCACTTTCTAAAATTATAAAATGACAATTTAGTTCACATAACTCATAATTGGAGTGAACTTCTAACTAACACACTAGATATTGATTGTGAAATGCCAATTCCCTTTTGACATGAAACCAAATATGTTGAAGAGAAAAACATATTAAAACAATTTACTTGGGACCTAACTTTTATTTTTTTCACAAAAATAATATTCCAATCTTAATTATCATGAATACCTACTAAAAAAAAACAAATGTATAATTAATAATTAGGCAACTAATTTGAATGGAAGACGTAAGATGAAATGTCATTTTATTAGTAGTTTTGAGATAATGACATGACATGCTTTGGGTTATTAAATAATAAATAACATGTCTTGGGGAATAATTCCGGTGAATATCTGACGACATGTATTTTGTCTATGTGGCAATTTTTTCTTACATAATAACATAATTAATTAATTAATTATTAATGCATTTATTTAATTTTTTTTTTTTGACGAGGTGACTAGTTAGATTTCTAGAAGCGAGAATTGTTAATATTTCAACGCGTTTTGTTTGGTAAGACTATGAACACTCAATTGTCAGCATGTCCTTTAAAGCTGATGGATTGATAGTGACAAGAGAAATCTAATCAGGTTTGAAATAATTTGTATATTATATGTTTGTTTTGGTAAAAAAAAAATACATATATTTAGGAAACCGGATCTGCTGCTCGTAAAATTTCTGCTTGTTTTCTACTTGTTTCAATCTAGACCGTTCAAAACTCATCTAACGGTCAAAGTATTTGCCCTCTGAATCAAATCACAACCGTCCGTGGCGATCGATCGATTTGTGGCGGTTGAATCGGAACAAGCAGGAAACAAGCAAGAATTTTACGAGCAGCATATTCGGATCCATATATTTAGATAGATGTTTTTTAGATATTTAATTTAATGAGGATCGTTTGATTGAAAAGTATGATATTTAATTTAATGAGAATTGTAAAATATATATTTTTAGAAGAACATTTCATTTCTAATGCCAACTTTTTACTAATGGAATGCATATAATTAGTGGACCAATAAGTTGCTTGGAATGCTTATAATATAGCTGCATTTTTATAACCAATTTGGCTAATATTCTATTCTTATATAATGATAGCTGATAAGCGAATGAACATATATCAGCAATAAAATAGGAAAATATTGTACATATTGATGATCAAACTTTCAGAGATGTTGATATGGTGTTTTTTATAATTTTTATTTTTAATATTAATATCGTTAATGTTTTCTTTATTCATTGTCGTTCGATTCTTCATATCTGAAATATAAATTATTAACAAATAAATTTAAAATAGTTAACATAATGTATCAACGTCAATGTTAATTTATATTTACTAAAATGAAGAATATCAAAGAATTTTATACTTACTTTTGAACTATTTGAAAGAAAAAAGTTATTTTATATAGGAAAAATCCCAGACGTTCGTTTTCCTATTATTAACACGCAATAATCAATTCAACCATGATGCACCAATACAGTATAAAACTCAATAGTCGATTATTTTATGATGCATATTCTTTATAACGAAATTCACAAAATAAATCAATACCATTAAATTACGTTCATGATTTATTATGCTATAAAGGCCGTTTATTTTTTTTTATTTCTTTTCATGTTATTATTTTTTTGGAAAAATAAGTACGGATTTTGGTAAAGATATCCTATGAAATATAAGTATATAATGACAAAGTTCTTTCCATGGTAAAGATATTCTAAATATATATTTAGTTTTAAATTAAAATTTTTAATTAAAATTAAGAACAAATGTGTTAACGTATCTATATGTACAGGGGCAGATTCATTCAAGTTCTAGTCGGGACAAGTGTTCAGACTTGATTTTCAAAAAATGCAAAATTTAGTGTATTTTTTAGTAATTTTTGTAGTGAAAAATGAGGTTTTAATTATATTTTAGTGGCTTTAGTGTATTTGTGTTCGAGTTTGATCTCAACCTCAGTGTCCGAATAGAGTTGTGTTCGGACTTAACTAAGCTCTGAATCCGCCCCCGTTTATGTAAACATGCGACGTTATAGGTCGTATCATGAGATCATGACATGTTAACTATAACCAAAAGAAAATTGTAATTTGAAACGAGTGTATCATGTAAGAGAAACTTGTCACACCTAGTGTAGTGCTAAAACCCAAACGGGTCCCGCCCGCCCCGCCCCGCCCGTGCCTTTTACCCGCCCAACCCGCCCGTTGACCAAACCCGTTGAAATCCGGACGGGTCGCGGGTGCGGGTCAAAGGGCGGGTTTGGGTCGCGCCCTTGAAAATTCGCCCGTTTAAACCCGCCCGTTCTAAACCCGTGTCAGAACCCGACCCGCCCGACCCGTCTACCCGACCCGTCTACCCGACCCGCCCGTTTGACCCGTCCCGCCCGACCCGTCTACCCGACCCGCCCGCCCGTCTACCCGACCCGCCCGTTTGACCCGTCCCGCCCGCCCGTTTGACCCGCCAACGGTTAAAATTCAAAAATTTTTGAATTATTTTGGATTTACGAGTTTGAAAAAAGAAATTTTTGAATAAAAAAAATTAAATTCATTTGTACTTTTTCAAATATGATTTTTTTAGATTTTTTGTGAATTTTTTAAGATTTTTTTGGAGTTATTTCAATTTTTGGAGTTTTTTGGAGTTATTTCAAATATTTAAAAAAAAACCCGTGCCCGCCCGACCCGTTTGACCCGACGGGTCTAAGGGCGGGTTTGGGTCACTCTTCCCAAACCCACCCGTCCCAACCCGCCCGTCGTAACCCGTCCAACCCGTCGACCCGTCACCCGTCTCACCCGCCCCCCGTCCGACCCGTTTCCCAAACCCGCCCGCCCGCCCCGTTAGCACTACACTAGTCACACCCCAGAAATATGAACAGGTCGGGGGTGATGGTCCTCGTCACCTGTGCATGACGACATGCGCACGAAAGACTTAAAGAATAATAAAATAACAATAATAATAAACAAATTAGTGACACAATACATGACAAAGTATAAATCTTATTGATCACAAACGTTTCATGTACATATATCAAAATTGTATCAGAGTGGCGAAAGCAGAAGAAAAGAAATAAACAAAGAGAGAATGGTCCCGTTGATACATCGATGACCACTCATCTATCTATCCTATAGTGAAACTAGAGAAAATAAAAATAAAGAAGACTCCAAAAGTTAAAGCAAGTGATCTCCATCCTAATAGCAGCCTCGTCAAAAGCTCCAATGCTCCTCATCAGGACTCTACAACAACCGTGGAGTAATTATAAAATTACTCAGTGCATATTTAGGTCCATTCTTTGAGCTTATATATTTCTCCAAAATTGAACCCAATCCAACACTTGGTAGATAATCACATTAATAACTAGTGTATTTTGGAATTATAAGTTTGAAATATTAAAGTAAAATCGTTAAACAAAACCCAAAAGAATCCGAATAATACTAAAAATATACATATAGTACGGGATCAATCAAGCATACATAAATAAACTTCAATTGTAGAACACCCAGATTCGCCCTTAAGCGGGCACATGTTATCGGTCCCACTTAAGTTTTGTTAAGCGGGCACGTCAGACGATGCAAGTGCATTCGGGTTGTCCAACTTACAAACTTAGTGAATTCGAAATTTCAGGATAAAATAACCCTAGAACACTAAGTGGCTACGAAAAGCACATGCTCGTTGGTAAAAAACAAACCCAGCGTCTACCTCACCAAAAGAATAAAGATAAAATAGCTCATAAATGAAACTTTTATAGTATTAAATTTTGGCTGTTTTTAAAAATACTAAAAATAGCAAGAAAGCTGTAAAAATTACGAAATTTGATTTCCAATAATATTTTGATATGAAGAATTTATTGAATAACTTAAATATCAATTTATTAAGTTATACATATATGCATAGGAGAAAGGGGTGTCATATGCATATTATTTTAGTCTTGCTCTCTCTATATATATGTGTGTTTATTTACACTTGCTTGGTTATTTTATTGTATTTAAAATTTTTTTTTCACAAATTTGTTTTAACTTATTGTATGTACAACTATTAATTATTAAATTAATTTGAAATTTAGTGGGTTTCACAAAACTAGTAATATATTATGGGTCGTCTGTCACATATCATGCCTTATTGCTAGTGTGACTAGTCACGTTTCATTTTAAAAAATTAAAAATTCGACGGATCAATTTGATCAACTTTATTTTTAAACTTAATTATGAGCCACAGGAAAGTAGAAAAAAGGTCATTTAATATTGAAAAATCCAAATCCCACAGTTGGAAATTAAGTATCCAGTCCGGTCTCTTTTTCGCACTGCTTGTTTAAACTATAATCCCTAAAGCTCTAACTGTTACATTTAATTTAGCTTCTTTTAGTTGTTTTATTAATTTCACATTATATTTTCTCAATTCGAAAGTAAAATTTTTCATTTTTTTTTGGTTTTGCATTAAAAGCACAATATTTTTTTTATCAAAATTACTCTTTATTTTTTAAGTTAATGTTTTTTGAAAATAAAAATAAAGTTATGATATGGGATGTGGCACAAGAACTAATTAGTAATACATATATATATTGCATATTATGTTTTCTACTGTCTTGTTTTTCTAAAATTATATATATTCTATTATTCCCATTAAATTAAGATTCGTAAAATTATTAGTGATAAAAATTATGTTGTTGAAGGATGTTTTGATCGTTTACCACTATAAGATTTAACATTTTTAGCTGAAGATTTAGGAGTGTAAATGACATAGACATTATATCATAAAAGAATTTCATTTGCAAATAGTGTTAAATTATTAATATTTTTTACGCATACGAATTTCTAATTATTGTGAATATATTCATATATTTTTATTAAAATTTTATACTACAAAATTTAATTTATTATTTTAAATACTTATTTTAACACAATTGCATATTTATTTATAATAAATGTTAAATTTTATTACATATTTGTTAATTATTCACTTCGTATTCGTAACTGAATCTGTATCCATTGATTATCGACACCATATTCGTATATATTTAATGTGGATTTGATTTTGAATTTTAGCATATCTCAAACATACATATTCGTATTTATTTTCACTTGACAAAATGTGAATATGAATATAATTTCAACACATTGTTTCGTACCCGCTCCGTTTTCGTACTAAAAAGATTTCATAAATGAGTAAATTTACAAAGCTCCGAATTTGTATCAAATTAAAGTTATTAGTTTGGGAAAGTTAATATTTTAAGTCAATTAATATTAGAAGTTTTCTATTTTGTAAAAAAGTTTCTTGTGGGCTTCGGAATTGTAATCAGCAATTCACCATTTTGAAAGCTCACATACATTATTTTTTTTATTCATTGTCTGTAAGTTTATTATACACACAAACAAATTAGAAAATAAATTTTTTTTTTAAAAATAACTCTTAACGAAATTTGAATTCCAAATCTCTTTCATAAAAATATTGTACATCACCACTACACTAGATAGACTTTACTACCCACCTACATTAAAAAAAAAATGCACCGCATGTATTATTCTATGTTTAGTCGACGTGACTCTTTTGCTTTCCACGACCCCACGAATAAGAAGAGGATAAGATGGATGTTACATGTAATATAATATGCGTGCTTTATAAATTTGATTCTTTGGTAACACATTGCATCACATATTTATCTTATCCCTTTCAAGTTCTCTTTCTGTAAAGAGATGGAACAAATAAATATTGTAACGGAATTTGTATCTTCTGATTTTTGTGGTACATATTTTAAGAATATTTTTGGGGAAAAACTTAGGTACATCAAGATAGGTGCTCTTTAGTTACTCCACTCAATTTTTATTATTTGATTGAAATTTATGATGCGAATCTTAATGTAATTAAATGATAGAAATTGAGTGGAGTACTTGGAGAGCACCTATCTTGGTGTACCTAAATTTTTGCCATATTTTTGAGGTAAGAACTCGAAAATTTTCAATATTTCTAGAAGGGGTTCAGAACCCTCTTCTCCTTCAAACTATCGGTATGTAACAAGTTGCTTCTCAAATTTCTATTTTGATCAAACACTTCTTTCGAACTACGCAATCGTGATAAAGTCTTCCTCACAACATATTTAATCTATAAATTTACATATTTTAAAGTGTAAAATGATCAAAATATTTTTTATTTTAAAAAAATTGAAAGTTCAAAATACATCATACTTTTAATTGTCATACTAATATAAGTGTAATATTATAAATTAAATGTACTGCATGGGTTTTTTTTTTGTCACGATTGCATAGTTCGGAGGTTGTTTGGTCAGAATAAAAGTTTGAGAAACAACTTGTCACTATCGAAAATTTCGGAGGCGTCGTGAAAAATTACCCCTTTTTAGAAACACCATAATTTTACTTATGTAATATAAAATGTTTCAACAAAATAAGTTCACAATATTTATAAGTTATATTAAGTTTTATAGGTTAAGGGATGCTTAGTTTGCATTTCATGAATACTGAAGATAAACCCTTTAGTAGCTAGATAGCTATTACAATTAAGAGCATCAAAATTCATGAAAATTTTCATGATTCATGAATCAAACTCAGCTTCATTGTTTTCAATTACATAAATATATTTCAGATGACATCAATTAATTTTTTAATAATATGAATATTTCAAACACAGAACCTATTAAATCCCAACTCCAAAATTTCAACAATTCCATCTCGGTATGAAGAATTATGTTATTTCCTTTTTTTTATGAAAGGTGATCCTTTGGGATTTTATTATTCAGTCTTGCTATATATTATCTCAAGATTTTATTATTCATAATGCCTTGAATTCAGCAATAAAAACAGAATCTATTACGGAATCTATTCAGGACACAACTAATAGTTGCGAATTTGATCCTCTGTACAATTTTTAGTGTGCAATTAGCACTATCTGTTGAAAATTTTGGGTCTTTAGCTCTCTATGAAAATTTTCCTCTAACATATACATTAATTTATTTAGACCTCTCCAGTTAGTACAAATGGAGAGATCATGTGATTAATTAATTTCAACCCTCTTCCAATCCTTTGTTTTGATAATCTTTTTGCAATTCAGTGGGTCTAACCGTGTGTGGTTATGACTAAAACTTGGGGAGCACAATGTTTTTAGGCAAATGTGCAGTGGAGAGGAGACAAGGACTTTCAGATCCTCTGTGACGTATTACCATATGAATTACGTGTAGCAAGTCTCTGACGGACATGACTACAATCTCTTTCCGTTATTAGTTTCATGGAAAAAAAATTGTAAGAAGCTCAATTATTTTTCAGAAAATGTATGCAATACATTATCTATTCGTAAATTAACTCAGTAAGCTGGTGTTTATTTATATATTTACCACAGGTTTGAAATTCAACTTTATAGAATTTTAAATCAAAATTTGAATTAGATTTGGAGCACTTCTTCCAAAAAGCTTATATTTTTACGTTATGCGGTTAATAATCAAGAAATATTCAGAAAAAGACATTGAGTATTTGTTATGTCAGAGGGCGCATGTTAATTTTTCGAAATTTTTTGTTTCTCTTAAAAAATAAGAATGACATCCGTGATCTTCATTTAAAAAAATTGACATTCATAGTCCTAGTTTTTCACGTTCAAACTAAACAAATGCTTTCAGGCTGAAAAACTAATGACAAAATGATTAAGTATGGTGCAAAATTTCAAATCTACATTCACGTCTGAACGCTGTGTCTAAACGCTATAACGTTGTGAAAGCTATGTTTGGACGCACGTTCAGACGCTACGTTTAGACGTGAACGCAGATTTCAAAGGTACTTTTTATTTTATTTTGCTTTGTAAACTCGAGTGACCTTTATTTCTAAACGTGTGCATCTAGAAAATAGGTTTGAACGCAGAACGCAAAACGCAGAAAAGTAGAATCATAGCTGTCAAATATTTGAAATCAGAGTAATTAATGCAATTCTTTTTTTTTAAGGTCTAACATAAAAATAATTCATTTTATCTAAGGTATAAAAACTCCAATCAGACAGCTAATAATTTTGTTTGCGATTTAGCAACTTGGTTGCTGCTATTTTTTTAAACAAGAATATTTTTCCATCAATTTATTTTTCAACATAATAAATTGCAATATGAGAATATCAACTGTGATCTTATATTTTTCTACTGATGTTGAGAATAACCACAGATGAAAACAAAGTACTTGATACGGACCTTTCTACTTTAGCCAGAAAACACATATAACTTTAAAGAGGGGTTCGTTTTCATCAAAAAAAAAAAAAAAAGAGGGGTTCGTACTCTTTGATGACAGAGTTGTGTTATTTTTTGATTTGACCGTTAGATTTCGATGCAGATAGATGAACGGTAGAGATGGACTGTACGAGGTCCGATGTATTATATATTTTATCCGTTAGATTGAAAATGCGTACTCTTAACCCAGAATCGAGATCCCCCGTCGGACGGTAGGTGAGGCACGACAAGATCTGACCTTTGATTTATATCAAGATTCGTGCAACCCAATTTTGAATTATCCAACCCTCTTGTTGTTCATCGTGGGGGGTCCATCGATTGCAGTGCAGACAATTCAGACCGTCCCTTTGTTAATGCGCGATAGATGAACAACTTCTCTTTACCCATTTCTCTTTGTACTGGAAAATGAAAATGGAATTATTGACATAATGGCAGCACATTTTGTTCTCCAGGGGTGCATCCAGTTAATTCTTCTCTCTTGTTTTTGCATGCGACAACACGACAAATTCAAAATATGAATTATGTTCTCAGTTAAGTATACACTATTTGTGATATGTAATATATATGGACCTGCATGTGATACGTAATAATAAATCAGTTCTATTGTTCATATAGCTAGCTATCAAGAACAACATTCCCACAATACACAACTTTATCATGAGAGAATTTAATCTTCCAAATATATGTACTTTCTTGTAGAACTAATTAAGAAACAATTTCTCACATTTTCAGCTCTTGCTTTTCCTCACTATCTACCTTCTTTAAACTCTCAAACCGCCTCAGACTTTTTTTTTTTTTAATTTTATTGATCTTCGTGATCATTAAAAGATATTGTGCTGATTCAAAAAAATCCACAACAAGATGTCAAGATCACAAGTTTGCTAGTAATTGTTTCATTCATCATTTCAAAAGAAAATTACAATATAATATTTAGAGACGAGAACAATCAGTTGGTCAGATAGTTCATGAGATTTTGTTAGAATTCGTTTTATGTAATTTTTATTTTCATTTAAAAAAGATAATAAATAAAAAAAATTTAATAAACAAGTTTGTGTTGTAATATAGTCAACAGGGGCGGACCTACATTGAACCCAGTGAGGTTACAGGACTCCACTCAAATTTCATACATTCAGTTATAATCTTAATTAAATAGTAAATAAATTTGTAGAACTATTTATGAATAATTGAAGAATAATGACTTCTTTGTGATATATAATAATCCTAAAGACGACTCCATTTAGTTAAAAAATTATGTGATGATTCCACAAAAAATTTGCAAAAATGTCATTATGCTTTGCAAAGCACGTGCTTTGCAATTGTGGATCATTAAATCACGTTTTGTGATTCGTGCTAACATGATGATTGAAGATCCAATGATCCACAATCACAAAGTACGT
Source organism: Eleocharis quinqueflora (assembly GCA_964058865.1). Lineage (NCBI taxonomy): Eukaryota > Viridiplantae > Streptophyta > Magnoliopsida > Poales > Cyperaceae > Eleocharis > Eleocharis quinqueflora. Next base: position 79,782 of record CAXKVX010001591.1, read on the forward strand.
GGTTTGCAAAGCATAATAGCATTTCTCTCTCTCTCTCTCTATATATATATGATATAATCGACGGTGCACATTCAACACATTTTTTCACAGAATGTCCTCTTTATATTAGAGAAATGCATTGAGCTCTCCTTGTCTACAGGTGTCTATTTTTTCTTGTCTGCAATTGTTTCATTTTCACTGTAATTACAAAATATTGTTTTTTATCAATATAAATCCATGCGATTTGGGAGCATGAGCAACTATTTCAATATTCAAGCTTTCCTGATTATTCAACACTTTTGCTTCTTTTGTTACATATTTTAATTTTTAATCCTACATGTGATAAGAGAGGATGGTTTCCTTTAATCCTTTAATTCTCTTTCTTTTGTGAACTTATTATATAATAACTTTATTATGCAATAATAAAATTCTAGAATACTTAGTATTTCAGACTAATAATTATGTCACTGTTATTAATTCTGAAAATTATTTTTTTATAAAAGAAATTGCATATTAAAACTATTAATATTAATCTACTAAAGTATGTTAGTGTTATTAATTCTGCAAATTAAAAGTTTTATTAAATTAGTATTATACTTTTATACAGTATTATTTTATTGTATAAAGTATTACTTGATTTAATCTCCAAAATATTACATCAGTATTATGAAACAACATCGTATAAATCAGATCCCTTTCCCAAAAAATAAAAATAAAAATAAATATACGGTCTACGAAAATCATACAAGACGCATCGCGATGGAGGCTACTATAATAGAATAGAAATTGACACATTGTATAGCAAAATAACTATAATAAGCCTGTAATAAAGAATCACATCTCCTGGAATACTCCGAAGAAATGGACAACAGTTCTTCTGAATTCTTATTATTGTTACAGCGTCGTTATTCTGTTCGCACAGTAATTACTACAGTACTAACACACAAAAACTGTCCATTTCTATTTTTAATATAACTAATAATTTCAAAAAAATACGAATTCTGTAATAAATCATGTAATCACCTTTTCTTTTTTTAATGAAATTTAAATAGGCAAAGTTTATTTTCCTTAAAAAAAAAAAAACGGTCCAAACCAAAAAGTAACTTCTTCTTTTCTCAGCATCCACCAAACAGATCCATCTCCTCTCTCTCTGTTTAATTTACGAGACATTCATACTTCACGCTACCCTCAAGGAAATATCTGTTCTGAATTCCGATCATCAATCAATCAATCAATCAATTACCTCCACTTTCGCCTTTGATGCTTTCAAGTTTCATGCATCGGTAAACGATCAACTCTGAAGAAGAAGAAGAATCAGTCAATCAGAGGCAAACTAGAACGAACGAAGAGAAGCGTAACTCAAACGGTGAGTCTCTTCCGATTCCAACTTTTGCTTCTAAAACCAAAAGTCAGTTGGTTTGGAAAATGGAGTATTAATCCATCGATCATGGTTCCGATATATAAGTTTTCCGAATTACCCTAGTAAAGCAACAATGGACTATTCCTTGCTTTGGTAAATGGTCTCAATTCTATTTTCTTAGGTAAGGTACTTCACGAACAATGGAAATCAGGTGATTGAGGCTTGTTGTTATTCTTGAGTATAGAAATTTGACTTGTTTTTGCAAATTGATTACATAGATTGATAGAAGCAGTGATATCTGCTGACTGACGACTTGTTTGTCTGTGTTTTGTTGTAGGCTGTTATAATCTCAACCAATTACCAATCTCTTCAGGTGGATCGAATTATGAAATATTCAAAATTGACCGAAAAAGATTAATACTTCACATTATGTTTGTGAGCCCTGAGTATCCAAAAATGATGGGCAATGGCAATTCCCCCAACAACTTTCATGATGCCATGGTCTACCGGAAGCTGTCTGAAGGGACCCACATGTCAGTAGACAGTGGTACAACGGACCTCAATGGAACCCACATGTCAATTGACGTGGTTAGCAGTGTCGGGTCAAATGCATCGGTTACTCAAATGCTGAATCACCCTGGTAATCAATTCGTACCTGATGCAACCAATACAGGGAACAGCTTTTACCAGTCACATACACCAGAGCCATTGCCTCATGGAAAAGATGACCAGCTAGTCAGATTCCTAATGGACCGCCGGTATCCTACAGAAACCGTAGAGAACTATGATGCATGGACAATTGACACCTCAAAGCTTCACGTAGCTGAAGCCTTTGCGCAAGGAGCATTTGGCAAGATATTCAAGGGCACATATAATGGGGAAGATGTGGCGATAAAATTACTGGATAGGGTGCCAAGTGAAGAACCTAACTCGGACAAATCTCTGCTGATGGAGCAACAGTTCCACCAGGAAGTCATGATGCTTGCGCATCTCAGTCATCCTAACATTGTCAGATTTATAGGCATGTGCAAGAAACATGGGGTTTTATGCATTGTTACAGAGTATGAGAAAGGGGGTTCCATGAGGCAGTTTCTGACAAAGCGCCAGCACAATAGAGGAGTCCCACTTAAGCTGGCAGTCAGGCAGGCGCTTGATGTGGCCAGGGGCATGGCATACATACACATGCTCGGGCTGATACATCGGGATTTGAAATCTGATAATTTGTTGATTGCTGGCGATAAATCCATTAAAATTGCAGATTTTGGGGTTGCAAGGATTGAGGAGAGGCCCGAGGGGATGACACCTGAGACGGGCACTTATCGGTGGATGGCGCCGTAAGTTTATCCTATCCTTCTCTCTTTGTATTTCTTTGGTTTATTTTAGCAATTGTTACTACTCAGTGGAGTCTGGAATTAAATTTTCTAAATCTGCCCTTTGATAATATTTAATTAGCAAGTATAAGACCAAGTGGAGATTGTGAGAGCTGTATAAAAATGGTTTCTGATTCAAGTCAGGTTTAGTTTATGAAAAATATATCAAATTTTAGAACATTTGTTCCATGGAACTAAACATGTGCACTTTAATTCCCATTACAGCCTAACAGGACTGTTTTAACATTTTTCTGGTTATTGTTTCAATTGGAGCCATCATGTGTTGTGTGTTTTGATGTTAGGTTGTGCTAAACTTGGTTGTGTAACTGAATCACATGTTTATTACTTGAAATCAAAATACAAAATCTTGGATCACTAAAATGCACACAAGGATTTCATACAAATCTGCATTTTTTGCATGTGTATGTTGAAACATGTTTTGCCTACGGTTAGTTATCTATTCGGACCCACTATCTAATTGCATAAATTTACTTTAGAACTGTGTAGCTTCATGTTAACATCTGTGCAAGATTATTTTGTTTATCTCAGAAGTTAGAACACCTCTGGCTGTGTAATCATTGGAACTTTATCTTTACCTTTTCCTTTGCTGTATAAGCATTGTTGGGATGAAATATTTTACCGTTAACATGTTCAACCTTTTACCTCATTATGGCTTGGTGCTGACTTAAACTAGCTCTATATTTCTAGGCCGTCTTTCTTTAAGTTCATAATTTTCATATGATCAATCTAAAGCAAGAAGGATCATTGCCTGATCATGCATGTTGAAATGAGTTCAGAATGCAGATCCTTGATTTCCCTATGAATTATTAGCTGATAAAGAAATTAGCAACATTTACCTTTATTGGTGCCATATTTTATCGAGATTATAAAAAATTCCACTTTGAAGTTTTCCCTTTGACAGTCAGTTTCACATGCCCCATTGTTCTTTCCTAGAGGAAATAGTATGAAAAAAGAAATCTCTTTGGGTGGATCCAAAACCTTTCCCTGTAGTTCTGTCATTCCTAAAAGCTTTTTATGTCAATGATTATTTTCTCGGACTTCCCGATTGAGCAATACTCAGATTTGAAAAAACAAGAGTCGAAACAGAACTAAAATGAAATTGGTAAAAAAAAAAAAGACAAATTACTAATACAAATTTGTACTGAGATAGAACTGGTTCTGTTGGTATCTTGCTTAACAAGATAGCAGAATATAGTTTTACAATTTTTATGGACATCCTTTATATATCTCTGCAGGGAAATGATACAGCATAGGCCGTACACTCACAAGGTAGATGTCTATAGTTTTGGCATAGTGCTATGGGAGCTAGTTACTGGCCGGGTTCCATTTGAGGGCATGACTGCTGTGCAGGCAGCATTTGGTGTGGTGAACCGTGGGATTCGCCCGGCAGTACCTCTTGACTGCTATCCGTCCCTTGCAAACCTCATGATGCGTTGCTGGGACACCGATCCTGATGTTCGACCTCCATTTTCTGAAATTGTCAACATTCTCGAGGAAACCGAGAGGGTGATTCTTAGCACTGTTCGCAGTGCTCGGTTTCGCTGTTGTGTCTCCCCCATGACCAGGGAATGAGATTTATTCGGTATAATCTCTTCTTAGTAACAGTATACCTTATTTTTACTCCAAAAATGAGTGCAGTGAGCTTGTTCGTGTTTTGGCAGCCGGAAAGTTTGTATTTGCATGTATCACTCACGGTTTAGTTTTCTTTTCTTTTTTTACATAAATTCCACAACAAGATTGATTGTATTTTGGAACCTTACAGTTAGCCTTAGACGTGATGGTTCTGTGGGTGTTGCGGCAAAAGGTATAGTGGTTTCAGCTTGTGGTTAAGATACAGTTGTGGCAACTTATGTAAATACCCTCTTACATATATGTATCAATGTAAAGATTTCTTTGGCAAAATTTAAGGATTGGACATTATTGAATATTTATAGAATTGATTATTTTTTTATCTTGGTTAAAGTTCAGTTCAAGTTCAATTGATAAAACTGAACTGGACTAATTATGAACAATCATGGACAAATTATGAACAAATTATGGACTAATTGCGAGCTCAGTGTGGATTAAATTAAAATATGTTCAAACATTCCAATAGATCAATCAAGTTCTAACTCTCTGTTTCAAAGAGAGAAAACTAAGTTATTCGTATAAAGAAATCTAAATTATTCAATACAGTGATGAAAGAGCTTTTATTTAAAGATGATAGTGCACTGTGGTGTCTAGAATCATGTCCATATGGTTAGCTTATGGACAAATAGTGAATATTATTCGATTATAAAATGAACTGGACATGAACTGAATATTAATAGCTAATTATGAACTTAGTTTGGTCATGAACTTCAACTTCTTATTAGCGGACTGAGCTAGACATGAACTGAAATCCGTTCATTAACAGCCCTACTTGTGATTGTGGTTTCTATTATGTTTGTCTTTGTTTTTTGTCTTTTGATTTATTATTCGTAGTCTTACTTACAATACATAAATTCAATTTTGAAGATAAACTGAAACTCTCCCTCCTGAAATAATCTCCATCGGGACTTGAACTATAAATTTTTCGATCTTGTGTCTTATCGCTGTACTAGATAGGATTTGACTTTGTTTGTCTTTGTTAAGGTTTATATTATGCATTTTTTGTTTTGACTTTTGTTTGTCAATTCAATTTTAGTAAATAACTTATTTGTGTACTTATTCTTGTATGTATGTGATGCAAACCACAACTGTTTTTCTCTTTTTAATTTATTTAGTGATACGAAAGAAGTGCATATTATATTATGCTAGTGGGATATGATTATATAATATATTTTGCCGTACATTGACAAATGGGGTACAACTGTACAACATGTGTTGAACTGCCTCTCATTCTTCAACAACAATTGGCATAGAATGTGAATTAGAAGATAGTTGACCCCAATGTTTTGACAATCGGAGGCAACCAATAATATGCACTTCTTTTGCATTCTATTTCTACAGCAGTTGATTATAACAATTGGGGATCAACCATACAAAACACTTGTTCGCCTCTTTCAAATTTGATTCAACCTTCACTGCAATTTTCGAGTTGCAGAAATATAAAACTGGGTTCTGGGTTAACCTCAGAGCTTTGGAAAAATACTATTAAAAAGACTAATTTTGATGCGGATCAAAAGTAACTTAATTGCATTAATATTATTAAAACTCAATTGCATAATTATTAATGACAATTAATGATTGTAATTGATTTGTGTTTTAAATTTTTTGTCTCATTTATGAAAAAATGACTCCAAAGCCAAATTTTTATTATTTTTAGAAGAAATAGAGTTCCATTTTTTGACCAGATCGTCGAATTAAAACCGCGCTTCCTGAAATGAGACGGATTGAAGTCACCTAATTTAAAAAAGAAAAGAAAAGTAGCCTCCTCTTTTTTTTAATCTGGACCGTTAGAAAGAATAAATGAATTAGATTTGAAAACACTACTATCTAAGGGTGCGTTTGGATGAATCTATGTTATCCGGATACTTTCCGGTACCTTGCCGCATTGTATCGGATACATATTCGATACTCGAATACTCCTTAGGATACGTATCCGATAAGTCACGTGGTGTATCCATGACGTGGCTTATCGAGATTGGCATATCCGATTATTTTATTTATTTTGACCTACGAATTCGATCTTCGATACGCCTCGATACATTTTGAAACTTCATGTGACAATCATATCTTGTAAAATCGCTGATAATTTTTGTTATATCACTAGAAAAATGAGTAAAATATGAAGTATGGAGAGGATTCGAATCCAAAACAAGCTAAACTATTAATTTTTTTTTATTAATTTGTTTATTAAATTCTAATATTATTAATTATTTTTTAATTAAAATTTAATATATATAGCCACCCGTATCTAATATTTTTAAAATCGCCGTATCGCCGCACCCGTGCAACATGATGCAATGTGGTCATGCGCATGCTTTCCAAAAAGGGGCGTAACATTTGATCCGTCCGTCGGATCAGGCTGAAACTTTGACAGGAACTCCACAACCCAAAGCCCGAAACAAAACAATCTATGATTTGTTTCGCCCATTTTTCGAGTCCGAATTCGCTATCCGAATCCTCCTTCATGGACTTTTGGACCTTTCTTTGTAGTTTTTAGAGTTTTTAGGGTCTTTTTGCACTTTTTTATGTATTTTCTGTCTTTTAGGAATTGATCTTTTTCTATTTATGGTTGGTCGTGTCTTTTGGCAGAAGACAGTTGTTATGTATCAGTTTTTATCAAAGAATTGAGAATCTGTGTGATCTCAACCAAAGTCTCTCTTTTCATTATCTATCCAATTTCTTTATCGTTCGTGCATCACAACACAAGGATGAATTGATGAGTTAGTGAGGTTAGTGACCAACTCAACAATTTGGAATAGCTACAAACCCAACAATTGGTTGGGTTAGTAGAGTAGCAAGGTTAGCAAACTAAATGAAAAAAATAGCTATTTTTTCATCCAAACATGAAATAACACTCTAAAATAGTTACTAATCAAAGATAATGCTATTCTAGCACCACCCAAACACACCCTAATAGTGGTAGAAAAATATATTCTTGACTAGAAGATAGGAGAGTGGTAAGAATAGAATAATGTGATTTTGGAATAGTAGTAGAAGAAGGTATTCTCAACTATTTCGAAGAGCGAAATTATCGTTTGAGAAGTGTCAATTGGAATAGTAGAAATGTTGATAATTATTATAACAATAATTATGATGATTTAATATAATAATGATAACAATCATAAACTAAATAATATAATAAACTAATATTAATATGCATTATTTTAAAATAATGGAAAATACAAATTAATAGTAATTATTAATATTATTTAATAATAAGGATAATCTAATAATATTAATTATAATAAGTTTATATATTGTTAATTACAAATATAATACAACATAATCAAATGATAATGATAATAATCACAATAATATAAAAAAGTATAATAATTTGCATTATTTTAAAATAATAAAATAATAAATAATTAATAGTAATTATTATATTATTTTAATAATAAAAATAATATAATAATATTAATAATAAAAATTATATATAATTACTAAAATATTTTTAATTACAAATATAATACAAAATAATCAAATAATAACGATAATAATCACAATAATATAAAATTATACTAACTTGCATTATTTTAAAATAATAAAATAATAATAATAGGTAATAGTAATTATTAATATTTTTTAATAATAAATATAAATAATAAAATTATTAATAATAATAAGTTATTTATATTATACTAAAATATTGTTAATTATAAATATAATATAAAATAATTAAATAGTAATGATAATAATTGCAATAATATGAAATTATAATAATTTGCATTATTTTAAGGTAATAATAATAATTAATTGTAAATATTAATATTATTTTAATAATAAATATAATATAATAATAAATTATATATAATATACTAAAATATTGTTAATTATAAATATAATACAACATAATCAAATGATAGTAATAATAGTCTCAATAATATAAAATTATAATAAATTGCATTATTTTAAAATAATAATAATAATTATTAGTAATTATCAATATTATTTTAATAATAAAGATAATATAATAATGTTAATAATAATAGTAAATTATATATAATATACTAAAATATTGTTAGTGACCAATATAATACAACATTAACAAATTATAATGATAATTATATAATAATATTAATAATAATTATAACGTATATATAATATATTAAAATTGTAATTACATTGCAAATTTGGTTTCTTAGACATATGGAACAATGTATTCTGATATTCCATCTATATGGTGGTATCGAAATAGCCTATTTTATCACTCTTCTATTATTTCAAAATTTGTTTGACAAAATCGTATTGTTGAATAAGCCTCTATTCTGATATTCTTTTCAAAAATGATGTTGCAAAACAGACCCTAAACTCCATGGATTCACATCCGATAGAGTACTCCGTAAGATGAAGTACTCATCTAATGGTCCACATAATTTCGAGATTCGTGCGTACGAATCTCAAAATTGTATGGATCATTGGATGAGTATTTCACCCTACGGGTACCCCACCGGAAACGAATTCAAACTCCATAGTTAAAACCTGACACGTCCTTTTAATTGGACGGTCCGGATTTGAACCGGAGGAACCTACTTTTTCAAGAAAATAATAGCAGACTCGGACCTGAAATGAGATTGTTCACCGCATCACCGCATGACACATACACATTCGCAGCAAGCTAATAACAAACACACAAACGAAGAACACACTCAACTCAACCGACGATAAAAAATGGACCCACCGTTGCCGTGCATAGTACAAGCCTTACGAGCGGCGGTTCCCCCTCCATCGCTTCTCCACCAAAACCCCTCCACCCTCTCCGGCGCCGCCGCCTCCTCCCGGTCGCAATCCCAGCCGTCGATCTCTTCCCATTGCACCCGATCCCGCGTCGCCCCTGAGTGGCCTGTCGCCGATACGCTTGTACTCATCGAGCAGATCGCCGTCGTCGACGCTGAGGTCTGGTCCAAAACCCTCTCCTCTTTCCAGAAATGGAAGATCGTGTCCGACAACTGCGCTCAGATCGGGTTCCGTCGCTCCTCAAACCAGTGCAAGCGCCGCTGGGAACTATTGGTCTCTGGTAAGTGGACCCCACTAATAATTTAATAAATTATTTTCATGTCACATTCATTTCATAAGGTAAGGAATTGTTGATGCTGTCAGTGTTTGTTCAGGCCGTATTCATTGATACTGTCTAGTTTCCATCTTTAGTTGGGTTCTTCAAGTATTTGTTTTTAGTTGCAACCATACAATGTGTGCTCAACTGCTGAATGTTATTACTATTTCTGATTTAGAACGTAACTAAATGATGACTGAATGCTAGCTTTTCTTTATTCAGACTACAAAAAGATTAGGAGATGGGAGAATCTGATGAACAACAACAGAAGTGGATCTGGTCCTGGTTCAGTTTCCTACTGGAAGTTGGATTCGGATTGGAGAGATAGGTACGGGTTACCGGGTTTGTTCAGCCTTGAGTTGTATACTGCGATGGATGCGGTGATTAAGATTGAAGGTTCAAGGGACGTTGACTCGGAGCTGCTTGTCATAGGCCCCATTGAACCGATCGATGGTGAGAATGCTAATGTGCCACTTATCACTAACAGAGAAGCAACTAATGATAGTCAAAATATGAATGCAGCTACTGACCTAGGTTTGTCTTGATATCCCATTTTCAGTTGAATGTTGATTATGTTGCTCAACTTTGACATGCAGTTTAACTTGTTTGTATCGACTAACAAACGTCGGTCATGAGGTAATTGGGGAAGAAGGGTGTGAAGAGAGGACAAAACAAACACTTAAAGAAAAGCTGTCACATCTAGTATGTTTTTCGTTGAGAAATTTCTTATGGCTGGTTTGGTTAGTATCTTTCTTTAGCATGTCAATTCCTAATATTCTGACCTAATCCATGGTTATCCTTCAAAACGATAGAAAGAATGCATCAAATTTTCTTTCAGTTGTTGTATTATAGTTTTTTTAGACATATAGGGGTTCCCAAAACTCCTAGCCTAGCCTGTATTATTAAAGGCCTCTTAACAGGATGCAACATCCTAGTCAGTCACCACTAGACAACTAGGCCATTTGTGTTGTATTATATAGTTAATAGGACTGCTTTATGTCTTAATCATGAATTAGAATTTTGGTTTTGAATAATCTGGAATCACCTATGAGGTAGCAGAAAAGCTGAACTTACTGTTGGATTGTGATTTATTATTTTCAAAAAGCAAGGTAAAGAATTTCTTTATTTCAGTCTTATCACTGTTGACTTGTTGAGTTAACTGTAGTGAGTGACCAGTTGAAATTGAGGGTCAATTTGGTAAGTAACTACATCAATTACTTTCCCCCTATTTGTCATAAAATAAATAAATTTCTTCCTTCAGATCACAAGGACAAAGAAGAAATAGATGAAGCATTGCTATCAACTGAGGCTTGGGATCTAGCATCAAAGCTACAAGAGAATGCCAAGCACATACAATCTCTACTAAAAGGTGAAAATGGAGGTGACTTGACAATTTCTGATAATGTGGATATGGCTGTGGCAAGGGAAAAGGCCGAGGAGTTGATAAAATATTTAGGAGGTCTTGTGCAGAATTTGGATGAGTTCACCGAACTTGTAAAATGCAATGGTTTAGAAAATGTTGTATCCCTGAACTCCTATTCAGTTATGTAGTTCTGTGTTTAGGACACTCTACGAATGCTTCTCAAGCATTACCAATTCCTCATTTCAATCCAGAAGTGCAGTAGTTAGTTACATTAATTTACTTGGTTGTTTTGATTGTTTAGAAAAGAAAAGACGTCATTTTGAAGCAGGTGTCAAGATGGTGTTAATTTAGTTTTTCTTCAAAATGTGTACATTTTTACCGCACAGAATACCCTTGTAAGTTGCAAACCTCTTCTTCTGAAGAGATGTTGTTGCAACAGGCTTTGCATGATTAGATGAAAAGAATGCGAAGCATCGTTGTCATTTTGTGTAAAAGGTACATGAGTGGAGTGCGAGTGCGAAGTGACAAGTGATTCCAGTCTTCATCTCGCTAATTTGGAACTCGAATGTGTTTCTTGACTTTCTTCTCAAGAGGCTCTGGCTATCAATCCTGGCAGAATTATATGACTTTACTGATCCAAATCCCACTGTGAAATCCTTTTTCATAACAGATAAACTCATACTCTCAGTTTATACGAGCAATAATAACAATCGCTTAGGAGAATAGTCCAAAGTACCTAAATCACTTAAAAACATAGCCATGCAGCATAGCCATACAAGTTATATTAATGCTTTAGTATTGCTGTCAAAATAATAGAAATAATTCTTTCTTTAAATTACAATTAATTTTTCACATGATGTAGAGAACCTCTAAAATCTTATTTCAGAGATTCGAGTATTGGAGGAGGTCAAAGACAATTTGAAGTCATTTGTTTAAATTAGAGACATCTGATTTACTTAATATTGATAATGGATGTTCTAAAACAATAGTGTTTTGTTGATCGGATGTGTGTTTTGAAACTGATTTTATTACTTGTTCGATTTGGTTGTAATATTGGTTGACATTAAAACTTGTAGTAGGAAGTGATGCAACATGCGTGCAATAGGATTTATTTTAGAAACTTGTTTGTGCATTAGTATATACTGTTACACCTTTTTTCTTGTAAAGACAATCTGTTTCGATGAAACAGGTGGGTAATCTCACTTTTAGCTTTATTTATTTATTTATTTCGAAATGAGATGTATTTTCTATATCTTGTATGTTAGCACAAAAGAAACAATATCATCTACACTCATTTTACCGGTGTTCTCTACATTCGTTTAATCTGAACCGTTAAATTAAATTTGAATGAATTTGATTTTATAATACAAAAATCTTCTTGAATCATATTATTGATAGACATTATATTATTGACAGTCTATCGGTCAGAACGATACAGACTAAACGAGTGCAAATAACACTGAAAAAAACAGTGCAGAGAATACGGTTTCTAATACAAAAGGTTGAAAAATGAGAAATGAGAGAGCTATTGCAGGCCAAAAGCCCATATGTAAAGAAACAGGCAATCGTAAAGCATCAGCCCAACTTACTTAACCCTAAACGCGAATCGGAAAATATAATTGGCGTGTTTTTGTGAATCGTGATCGGAAATATTTGGTTCTCTCGCGTCAAAAAAGGTTCAATTTGTAGTACAAATAATGGATACATCAATAAACCGGTAGATGCTAGCGAAAACCCCGGTTTTGCTGGCGGCGGTGGTGAAGGAGGCAGCTCGTATCGCCGGAATGGAGAGCGAGAAGCTCTACACACACTACAACCATACTGATTCGTACCATTTGCTCCGATGGAATGCTAGGTCTCTCTCTGTCCCTCATTAGATGTCATATGTTCTTTTTAACCATGTTTTGAAGTTTTGGAACATTTTCCCTTGGACATTTTAGTTTTCTTAGTAACTCTGAATAATTAATCATTGGCAGTAGCAAGTGATCAATTGTGATATTCTTTGTATTTCCTGAAAACATTCATGCTGTTACAAGTTTCTCCAGAAACAATCAAGTAAACATGTTTTTTTTTCCTGAGATAAAAAATTCTGTCATAGGGCTCTGGTTCCTACCAAGATTTTTATGAGCCAATTGTACTGAAGCAATTTAGTAGAATAGTGATTTATTTAGAGCGTAATAATAACTAAGAGCTGTTAAAAATGTCAGACCTCCTTGAGATTACAACTCTGTGCTTAGTTGTTTTGCTGAACTGTGGAGTTTATTCCAGGGAGAGCTACCAGTTCATGTATGAAAGGCCTTGGGAGAAGGTGGTTCAATTCTATTCAAATTTGGTTTCTCGTGGAACTGGTGCATCTGGCCTGTCAGCATTATTCAGAGAAAGGGTATTGCTATTTGTTATTTGTTTTTTTTCTGTGACAATTAGAAGTGAAATAGCCTGATATTCCTGCAGCAAGCTAGTCTGACACAGATATAACTGTATTACAAAAACAAAAAACTACAACCACAAAGCCTTTAGTCACAATTCCCAAACAAGTTGGGGTAGGCTAGAGATGAAAACCAATAAATTTTAACTGTTTTGGAGTCAAAATTTTTAATTGAATTATAGATCTGAATAGTGACCTTTATCTTATTATCTTAAATATGAGCCATTTGCATACATAGTACTTGAAATTGATCCATATCTGTTTCATTAATTAATGATAATCAGTTGTGCTTATCTAGAGTTTTGGGTTGCTGTGGCATTTTTGTTCTCTTGAAGCTTATTATCACTGTTCTCTTTTTTTTTTCTTTTTTTTTGCTTTTTTTTGCCTCGTTTTCCACTATCAAGTGAATATATATTGTGTACAAAACCATTATATAGTACTTTTCTCAAGGATTTATGGATGAGGGATAGCATGATTTATGGGGGTATGAGATACTTCTCACCTCGAGTGGCATGAGTGATATTTTGTTGTTCTTCAGGGTTGTGAAAATATCAGTCCTTTATTGTTGTAATTGTTACTGCTTTTCATTTTGTTTCTTGTGATATTAGTTTGATATTTTTTTCCCCTTTCCACAACACAGAAGCATGGTATAGTGAATATAAGTGAAAATGGTCATATCTCGGAGGAGAAGGAAGTGGTGAATGGTGTAGCTTCTAAAGATAATGCCAAGGAGAAAGGTGGAAGATGGAATAGAGTTACTTTCAAAATTGTGCTTTCCTATCATGGATGGTCTTTTGATGGTTGGCAGAAGCAGCCCAACTTAAACACGGTTCAAGGGTAATGTATCATGTCTTACTGTGTGTATGCTCTGTACAACTTAAAATTTATTATGTACAACATAAGAAGCATATTGGAAATATTTGTTAAACCCAAACTCCAGTACAAATTGTTTAACAAAAAACACCCCAGATACCGGTAGAGATGTAATAAGAGAAGGAATGGTAGTTTAGACTTTTTAATTTTTATATTAATATATGGAAAAGAACAGGCACAGAGGATCTTTTCATGCTTGTGTTTGTTTAAATGTTTGTGTTCCATTTTCTCATTTTGCGCGAGTTAAAATGATGAATTATAGATCTTTAGTTCGACAACCAAATTTTGGGATGGAGTTATCCATCCATTCTTATACATGTCATAAGAGTAACGTGATAAAGCTAAGTAGAACTTTTGACGATTTGACCTCTTGGGAAGCAAGATGCCTAACAACTACAAGGAGGTTTTGTAGGCAAAGCAATTGGGAATATTTCTCTTTTACATAACACCTTCTGGAAACTTTTATAAGGCACTATGTGTTGGATTTGACATATTTGGTGCTGATGTAAAACTAATTTTATGTAACTTGGACATGATATTAAGTTTTTAAATGTGTCTTGATCATTTGACTTCCCGTCCTATCATGAAGTCCCGGCTGTTTGGGATATTTTTCTCATCTCACTCTACATTTGCTTGTTAAAAAAACATTGCAGGGTAGTAGAAAAATCCCTTGGACAATTTGTGGATGAGAATAAAGCTAAGCAGCTTAAGGAGAGGTTGCTTCCAATAGAAGGATGTGCTCTAGTGGCTGGTCGAACTGACAAAGGGGTCACTGCTCTTCAACAAGTTTGTTCATTTTGTTAGTTCAAAGTTCAATTACATGCACAGGGCAAACTATTATGTTTTTAAAATTGCACCTAAGTTATTATTTGGTAAAATATGCCTGCCCCATTTTGTTTGCATAAATATCGTGTTTTAATTGGTGAGTGTGATTTTTATGCTATTCACTCAATGCTCTCAACAACAGCAACAACAACAACAACAACAAAGCCTTTTGTCCCTAACAAGTTGGGGTAGGCTAGAAATGAAGCCCATATCGGGTTTCATCTCCATAAGATTGGCTGAATTTTTACGTTGGCTCGCCAAAGCCTATCACAACCCCCCTCCTTTCCGGACTTGGGGCCGGCTACGTAAAGCATAGGCGGAGTTATTCACTCAATGCTCTCATAAGGTTATAATAAATTGAGATGAACTTGGCATCTTGCAACTTATTTACTTGCTGCTTACTTGTTTCTGTGTAGACACATGGCGGAAGGATGTGCGCGCTGAAGATATAAGAGATGCAATAGATCAAGTTGCACCTGGAAAGCTTGTTGTTCTATCAGTCTCAAAGGTATAAATCTTTCTTTGTCTTTATTCTTTTTTTCTCTATTTCACCTTACCGCTAGACCTATATACTGTATCCATTTCACAATTGTCCTGTTAAAACTGGTAAGCAAAATGTGAATATAGTATGGTTTAATTGAACTCTTTTTTTTTTCTTCCTCAAATATATTCCATGTTGGTTGTAGTGGTACCTATGTGACTAGTCAATCCCAATTTCTTAGATCCTCTATATTTTTACATTTATGTGTTTTTTTGCACATTTAAATTTTAGGACTTATAACACAGCAGATGCAATGTTGCAAAGGATGATTATATTAGGTCAAGATGTCTCTTTTCTCACGTATTCAATTTTCTTCATGAATTCAGGTTTCAAGGGAATTCCACCCGAACTTTGTGGCCAAATGGAGACGTTATCTTTATATCTTTCCCCTTGATCAAGAAAATAGTTACCGCACAGATTCTCACAACAGTATCTCTGGACCAGATTGTGACTTAGACGAAAGGCCTTCATCTAGTGGGAAAGAGGATGCAGATATGATTATTCTTTCCCAAGCAATGCCATCAGATAACATCAACGAGAAGAGCTCTTCCTTAGATGGGAAAGATGAGGGGGCAATCCAAATCCCCATAATTAAACCACAGAAGTTCAGCGTTCACAAGGTTGATGAACTTTTGAGGCAGCTTGAAGGGAAGATGTTATCTTACAAGATGTTTGCACGTGATACACAGGCTTCTAGAAGCATGTAAAGGAATTCTTATTATCTAATTTGCTCAAAACTCCCTTAGGTTATTTAGAATTGGTTGAAAGCTCAATCCTTAGTATTACTGGAAAATTATTTCTAAAACCAGGATATTTTTCTCAGGTAAATGAAAATTTATGATGCTTTAGGGACCATTTCCTTATAATTCCAGTGGATTTTATGGAAGTATTCTTCGGGTCAGGCCCAATGAAATGGTTTGAGATGTAAGAAGGGAATCATGCTAGAGGATCTAGTGCCTCAGTATGAATGAACAAGGCCTAAATTGTGTACTTTATAGTGAAGAATTCTTGTGTATATTGAATCGACTAATGCTTAAATGTTAATCAACAAAAAATGGATATGTCAACTCTTACTATGAATATTTCCATTTCAAATAATAATTCTACTTTGATGCAGGGGGCCTGCCACAGAGTGTTTTATGTTTCACTCAAGAGCTAAGGAGACTACTCTTCCTTCTACTGATAAGGTATTGACAGCAGTTTTCATTTCAGTATTAACTATTTTGTGAAAGAATTTTGTTTGAGTGGTTTCTGAACTGGACTTTGTTAAGGCATAGAAGCTCAATGATGAGCCTTTTATTGCATATTGGAACTTACTAGTGTTGCTAGTTTGAGCATGTGAATGAACCAACTTTTTGCAAAATTGTGACTAATTTGGAACAACCTTGTTTCAATCAAATAACTCTTCACGGAGGTGATATTTTTATTGGTTAATTTAGTATGTGTTTTCTTCAAATAACTCTCATGTATGTACATCTAACTCATGATAATGTTAACACTGAGTATGTTTTGTAATTTTGTCAGTCTCCACTTTGGAATACCCTCAGTTTTGTTTTAGTAGAAGCGGTCACCGGGGATAAATCTGATATGTTTTTGTTTGTAGGAGTCTAAAGGAGGTATCAAGGTGATGTGTGTAGAACTTGTCGCGAACCGTTTCTTGCGCAAGGTATGAATGTTGCAAAATCTCAATTAGAGTTTTCTTTTCCAAGTTTCTTGGTAAGTCAGGTGTTTTTTTTTTAAAAAAAAAAGAACTTCTGGGCAGTGGTGCAAATACATGTATCATACAGTGCTGGTGAAGTTTTGAAACATATTGGGGTACAGGCCTAGCATGAGGAAGTACTGAATGTGTATTAGTATGTTCTGATACTGACCTAGGATCTTTTTTTCTCTCTCTTTATTTGAGTGTGCTTCGCTTTGGGTCCTGATTCCCATTTCCTTTTTTAACTAGTTACCTTTTCTTTTGCAAGTTTCGATTGAACTTAGTTGAGCGACTAGATAGTTCGGTACAAAGTTTGTTCCAGTAAATTGTTGGTTTGAAGAAGTGGGTTTTTGAAACTTGAATATCAGGTTACCTATATATAAAGGGCAGCCCGGTGCACGTAGCTCCTGCTTCCGTGGGATCCGAGGAAGGGTCGGACCACTTTGGGGTCTTTGTAAGCAACCTTTCTCTGCATTTGTGCAAGAGGCTGTTTTCCACGATTCGAATCTGTGAAATATTTTTTTAATTTTTGTTTGTATATGAAATATTGTAGATGGTTCGGGTTCTTGTTGCAACAGTTATAAGAGAAGCTGCTGCAGGCGTAGAACAAGATGCATTGATCAAATTGATGGATGCCACATGTCGTCGTGCCACAGCACCACCTGCCCCACCTGATGGCCTTTGTCTAGTTGATGTAGGCTATGATGATTTCAAGAGAGAGAATTGCTTTATTCTTGACTAGGTAACAAAAATCCATAAATTAATTTTTTATTTTTGCCCTATCCAAATCATGATATTATGTATGCAACAACAACAACATTATGATAGGTATTATTTATTCCCAGATCATGATATTATGTCTATATGCAGAAATGTTTTAAAGGTCCATAATCAGCACATGAAGCCTCCATTCCAAAATCTTGTCAAATAGCCAAAAGTTGTATATGATACACAATATTTCTCTTTGGTCCGGGGAGTATATGATTTCGAATGGATAGGTATTATTTATTGCAATGTCGGGGTGGCACATGAATTTTGTTTTGCTGTGTGTGTTAATTTTTGAGGAGCCATTTCTTCACAAACTTCCATTTTTGAATTTTGTTTTTACCTTGAAAAGAGTTGTAGTTTACTTTTTTGCCTTTTTCATTTCTCGAGTTCGACCTCACTTCCTTTCTCGAAGATTTCGTAGCAAAAAAATTACACAAGAGAAAAAGTTTGAACAAAAGAGAGATTTTAGGTGGAGAACTATCCGTGCAGTGTTCTATTGAAACTAAAATGCTAAGTTCCTCCACCAAATGCCAAGTTTTATATGTTACATCGATCAAAACTGTGATTACCAACTAGTATGTTATCAGGCATCACTGACTTATGATGATGTGGTGTTGATGACACTGAAGCCAGAGATGCGGTGCCATGTAATTATTTTTTTTATCTAAATTGATGGTGGAATTTGGACCGAGTGTATGGCATGAGGGCCTATCAAACGCAATATTTCGAAGGCAAACTATATATTTTGTTCAATATTGGGGCTCTAAAAGTAAATAATATTAAAACCCTAGCTATTTACTTCTTTAAATATTGTTACTTCTTCTAGTTATACTTTCAGCCAAATTTCGTAAGATTTGTTTCATTAATTCTGTTGTTTATGTATTACATACTGTAGGTTAATTCTGTTTGCATGTGCTCATTTAGTACTTGTTCATTGTGGTGGGGGAGATTCAACGAAGAGCTTCAAAGTATTATCTCAGTCATTAGAAAGCTTAG
This sequence comes from Eleocharis quinqueflora, assembly GCA_964058865.1. NCBI lineage: Eukaryota > Viridiplantae > Streptophyta > Magnoliopsida > Poales > Cyperaceae > Eleocharis > Eleocharis quinqueflora. The sequence goes on from CAXKVX010001591.1 coordinate 98,684, forward strand.
CATACATCATTGTTTTTCCTGTATGTTTGTATCCGTTACCGATAATCTTATCTTATTCTTTAGTATAATTTCATTATCTATAATGATGTATTAGCAATGATGTAGATTTAAATTAAATGGATCTCTTAACAATTAGTTTACATTGTTTCTCTGCCTGATATCATCATATTCAAGGAATGAACAGAGCACAATTCTATTGATACCCCGGGTTTACAAAATGACAAAACATCCTGATTCAAATTGTTGATAATATTATGTCTGTTTTTTTTCTGATGCGCATTAAATGTGTTTAGAATATCGAAAAAATAGTACTAAATGAGAAATAATACTCAAATAAGTATTTTGCATTCGAAAGTCCAAACATGTAAACAACTTCCAGACGTGTTTTGACTTAAATATTTCTTAGTTATTATTTAATTAAAAAAATATTGAACATATCATATGTATATATATAGTAGAAGGGTTTGGACGACCAAAGTCAGATATCAGAATAAGTATAGTGATCAAAATATAGAAGTTGCATGGTAATGTTTTGTCAGTTGGTTATTTTTCCCTCTTGTAGTGGTCATTTTGTAACCCATTTTAATTTTGGATAAAGTTTCCGTGTTTTCAACTCTTCTTTTGAGATGCTTCAAAAAAGAGTCTCTTAAAGTTAAAGCATGGGTCTCGTGCGTCGGTGCTAGCGGAGAAAATGAGAAGCAGAATACGAAATACTGTATTAGCGTCCTTTAATTTTTTATATCTACCTCTTTAGCTTTTTGTCGTTCACATAGCAATACATCGTTTCAGATAAAACTTTTTCGTTTTATTCGTGTAATATTTCATGATTTGACAAACACTTCACTAAACTTTTGAAATAGACAAATACCCTCCTAAATTATATATTTTTTTTTCACTTGGTGCCCATTTCCTTGATATTCCGTTTGCTTTCTGTTACTTCAATTCTTGTCCATCCAGTGGAGAGATGACCTTTTGAATGTTACATGAGAGAGAATTTAAAAACCTTGTATATTTCTAATGACGAATCAAGATACAAAAACATAAATCAAGAATTGAGACAAATGGGTTTAAATTTCGTCTTCTTAGCAATGTTTTGTTTTCTTAACAAAACATCAGTTTAGTTACTTGACTGATTTTGTTATTTAGGTTGGATAAATATATATATATTTTTTTTGAAAAAAGTAGGAAATGTGAAACTTGTGAGTTGTGACGTAGATCGATTTCAAACTAGCTTACTCTCTCTATCTCTCTCTGATAGTTCTATTATTGATAAAAAATACAAAAAGAAAGAAAAAAGCCTAAGTACTCTTATGAGTTTTAACTTTTAACTAAGAATAAACAAATTAGCTTCAACGATAAATTTTAACAATTAAAATCGATCTACTCTAATTGTGGATAATATATATGCAAAAAATTTAAAGAAATGTGATGTGATTTGTCATACATATCAATTACCAATTGGTCCTTTTTTTATTTAGCTTTTGTTTAAACCGTGTAATCAAATTTGTGGAGCCGCCTGAGTTCACTCAAATTATAGCCAAAATCTCACGAGCAATGATCAAAGCAATTGCCACATGGATGGAACCAACAACCCCAACCGTTAAGATAAAACCGTTCTATAGATGCACCATTTCACTGACAGGCGGTCCCACACATAATTTTGGACCCACATATCAGTAAAATTGGTTCCTTAATTCTAACTTCCACAGCACTAGGTTCAATTACATATCTATAACTTGAGCAAAATTTCTATTCTTAGTCATTCACCTCTCACCCCCGCGTTCTATCCAGCTCCTTCCCTCTTTTGTTTTCTCTCTCTTCTCTAATTTCTCTCTCCTTTTGAACCTCTCAAAACATACACTACCCCTTTTTGCACCAGCCATAGCGTCTAGAGGTGCCTCTGCCATAACCAAAAGCTATTGCCTCTACCTATCATGCCCGGCCAGGCTGCAGGGCCGTGGCCCGTCTCTCGCTTCTCTGTTTTCCTTCTCCTAACATTTTGTGGTGCTTACGTATTCGCCTCCGAGACTGACGTTCTTCTTCAATTTAGAGACACATTGAAGTTAACCTCAGGAGGGTCCCCGGACCTAGCCGGCTGGGGCCAGGGTCCTAGCCCATGCAAAGGCATTGTGCCGCTATGGCAAGGAATTATATGCAACCTTAATGGGACCGTGCTAGGGTTGCAGCTAGAGAATATGCAGCTGACAGGGACACTACAGATCGACATCCTAAATGGTATACAGAGTATACGAGCTCTTAGCTTCGCAAACAACAACTTCTCAGGTCTCTTCCCTGACATATCCATCTTTGGTGCCTTAAAAATGTTGTACCTGGAGCATAATCACTTCCAAGGCGTAATACCATCAGATATGTTTGAGAATATGCATTCCTTGAGGAAGGTGCATTTGTCCCACAATGAATTCTCAGGACCTATACCGTCCTCACTCACGATTCCACCGAAGCTGTTGGAGTTGTATATCGATCATAACCAGTTCGATGGGCAAATACCGGAGTTCAAACAGGAAACATTGGGGCTGGTGAATATGGCGTACAACAACCTAGAGGGACCCATACCGTACGCTTTTAGCGAGTTGAAACCCGTCAGGTTTGAAGGTTTGAGTTCTATTGTCCTATTTTCCCTTTTTGGCCTGATGCCTATGATTTGTTTTTCAGATTTTATTTAACTCGAATCAAGAGATGTCGGAATAGAGTAAACATTTTTATAAATGATTCTTCATTTTGTGATTCTTATAGGCAACAAGGATCTTTGTGGCACACCACTCGCTAAGCCTTGCAATTCCTCATCAGCCAAACAACATATATTACCTTCTTCGTCAACACCTCCATCAAGCTCATCATATAAAACACTTATAGCAGTCCTTGTAATCGTATCAATCGGCTTTATATCATCACTCCTAGTTATCTGCATATTCTTACCGAAATGGCGGAAGAGAGCAAGCATTCAACAAAGAGAAGCTCAATTCCATGGTCCTCTTCCCTCTGCAACATCCAGGAGGCACGACCCAGAGTTCACAGCCCCAATAGAGCAACCAAGAAGCTCTGCAGCAAGCGCTGGTAAAAAGGCAAGAAGGGATGAACCAGGCAAGTTGTCTTTTGTTAGGGAAGACGGACAAAGGTTTGAGTTAGAGGATTTGCTGAGAGCCTCGGCTGAACTTTTGGGGAGTGGCGATCTGTGGGCTTCATACAAGGCAGCGCTTTTTGACGGGCCATCTCTTGTTGTGAAGAAACTAAAGGAAAAACATGGGATCGGGAGAGATGACTTTCAGGAACATATGTGGAGGCTTGGAAGGCTCTCACACCCGAACTTATTGCCGCTCGTTGCATATATACACAAGAAGGAAGAGAAAATGATAATCACAGAATACATTCCGAATGGAAGCTTGGCGCACATGCTACACAGTAAGACCATTAAACACAGAACCGTTTCAAAATTTCATACATCAGTTATGGTATACTTACGTATCATATGTTTAATTACATTGATACTTTCCTAATTAACATAGTCCAATTCTTATACAAGATATTTGTTCTTTATTTTTTTCATGCAGTGTGTTTCTTATTATAACAACAAATTTTCTTAATCTAGATTATAACAATTGAAATGCAAACCCTAATATGTAGGTCAAGGCTCAAACCTTCCTCCATTGGATTGGCCCAC